>VZQC01005537.1:686300-777464 GCA_009823505.1 Rhizomys pruinosus
CGAGTGAGATGCAGGGATGGTTCACATACGAAAACATCAATAAACATCACTCACAACCATCACGCATCAAAAGACAAAAACCACACCTATCTCCAATTGATGCTGAAAAAGCCTTTGACAAAATCAGCATCCTTCATGCTAAAGTCCTAGAAGGAATGGGATGGAGGGCATTCCTCAATGTAATAAAAGCCATATACAGGAAACCCACAGCCAATATCATCCTAAATGGGGAAAATACGAAACATTCCCTTTTAAAAGGTAGGAACTCGGCAGCAGGCTGCCCCTGCACCACTCTCTTCAATATAGTGCTTGAAACCACTTGCTAGTGCAATTAGGCACAGAAAAGGAAATTAAAGGAGTACTAATTGGAAAGAGGAATTCAAGCTATCCCTATTTGCTGATGATATGAATATGATTGTTTACTTAAGGGATGCTAAAAACTCTACCAGAAAATCCTAGAAATGATTAACAGCTTCAGCAAAGTGGCAGGATACAAAATTAACTTAAAAAAAAGAAAAAAAAAGCCTTTCTTTACAACCAAGAACAAGCAACGGAGAAAGAATTCAAAGAGACCTTCCCCACTCACAAAAGCCACAAAACAATAAAATACCTAGGAACAAACCCAACCAAAGACACCAAAGATCTCTACAACAAAAATTTTAAACCTTTAAAGAAGAATTGAAGAAGACATCAGAATATGGAAAAACCTCCATGCCAAAACCGAAGGATCCAAATCTGAGCACATACAATTTCAGCCATCTTATATTTGACAGGGGGCCAAGAAGCCACAAGGAGAAAAGACAGCATCTTCAACAAGTGGTGTTGGCAAAACTGTGATCATCACTTGTTAGAAGAATGAAATTAACCTCTACTCTCGCCCTGTACAAAAGGAACTCCAGATGGATCAAAGACCTCACGTGAACCCAAAACTCTGAAGGTGAAGAAGAAAAAGTTGGCAGCAGACTACAAGACATCGGCCTAGGAAAAGATTCCTAATCAGACAGCAGCTGTGTAAGAATTAAGGTTGGACAATTGACAAATGGGACTCATTCAAACTCAAAAAAGCTTCGTACATCAAAAGAACACATCAAGGAAGTGAAGAGAAATCCAAGAGTGGGAGGAAACCTTCACTGCAGAAACATCTGACAAAGATTGATTTCCAGAATATATAAACTATATCAAAAAACAAAGAAAAAAGAAAAAATGACCCAGTTAAAGATGGAGCAAGGACTGAACAGAGATTCACAAGTGAGGAATTAGAGATGCTGAGAAATCACCTCAAGAGGATTGTTCAACTCCACTATATAAAGAATGCAAATCAAAAACCACTTATAACGGTATCATCTTTACTCCAATAAGACTGGGTAGAATCAAGAAAACATGATACCAGTGCTGGAGAGGTTGTGGGGAAGGGGAACACTCATCCACTGCTGGTGGAAACTGGTAACTCATACAGCCACTATGGAAGCATGTGAGAACCTGACATGACCACATGGCCATATACCATCCTGATATACCCAAAGACTATCCATCAGAAAGTATGACAACTATTTTTATTGTGCTCTTCACAATAGCAAGAGTTGGAACCAACCCAAATGCCCTCAACTGACGAAGTGGATAAAAAATGTGGTCATCTACACATAGGTTCTATGCAGCAGTAAAGAAGACAACATCATGAGCTTTGCAGGAAAATGGCTGGGCTAGAAGGACTCATGTTGAGTGAAGTAACACATCCCAGAAAAACAATGATGAATTCCCTATTTGTGGATGTAGTGCCAATTACCTAGTTGTAAGTATTTCTTGTGTAGGGCCCTCTGAGCTTTTGTCCAAATCAGTTGGGCGTAATGCATATTGGAAATAACAACAACAACAACAACAACAACAACAACAACAAAGAAGGACTGAAGACTCGAACTGAAACAGTGAACTTCTGCTAAAAACAGTCAAGTTCCGCATGGAGAGTATTGAGAAAGACTGAGAATAAGAGATGAAAAGGAAAAGCATGTTTGGCAGAATGCATGAGCTCTGGCGGGGTGGGGGAATGGGCGGGAACACGAGTCTAGATTTGTTAAAAAAAAATAAAAATAAATTTACGTGAAAAAAAAAATACTCTTTATAACCACTGGCATTTCCCTTCAACAAGATTGCCATATGACTCCTTACTTTTACCCAGGAGTATCTTTAGCCAAACCCAACGTCACAATGTAATGCTATCTAATGTCTGTCTTGCTCAAGCATGAAAGAAAGATACATACTCAGAAGAGAACAGGTATGACTACTGTTCCCTTTTCCTCTATCCAACCCCCAACCTGACAACCATTATGTCTCCTTCCCATTTCTAACCCCAACTTCACACAGCTCCTGACTGGCTCCTGATCCAAGCCTCTGTATCTTAGCTTTTCTATTTATCTGGATCCACAAAGAGAAGTAGAATTTCTATCTGGTTATATTAAACCTTCAGTTATCCAATTCATTTATTCAACACACATGCACTATGTAGATGCTGGAAAAACAATGGCAGATAAAAGTAGGCAAGCAGATCTCTGTTCTTAAAGAAACACACAAGTAGATAGGAAAATGCAACTAAAGAAAATATTCCAAAGACAGAAATAACAAGAGAATACTCAAAATAGCTATGTTTGGAATTGAGAATGAACAAGACTTGAGTGGAAGCAGTGTTCAACAAGTATAGGTGGTCTCAAGCAGGAGAAACATGGCCCTATGAGAGGGAGAAACTTGAGTAACAGTTTTAAAAGACAACAGGTGGTTGAACGCAGAGACTAGGCACTGAGGTTGTGACAGGACCGGCAGACGGGGGACTGATCTAAACTGCCATACAATGATTATATATTCAGCTTACTGTGAGCCCTCTAGACTGCCTACCACCATATTAAAAAAATTTAAAATTCTTTCTGGGCAAGTTAAGCGCTTCAATAGGCATGACTGAACAAAGTACACATAAGTTTCTAAGGAAAAAAGCAGCGTGGTAGGCAGTCCCACTAGATCATAATGAGTGATTCTCAACCACGATTCCCTTAGAAATCAGCAGGTTGCAAGACTGCACATTACATTAGCTCAGTAGCCTTTCAAAGCGCAATAATCTAGCCCCAGCTACAGAGACTGACTTAATGTGCATGAGTTTGAAACCACCTGGAAAGATATTTTACAAGTAGCTCCCAGGGGATTCTGTCAGAAAACCCTGGTAGGAACCACTTGTCAAGGACTGTTCTTCCAAGAAGCTTCTCAGAAAGTTTTTTCACAGCCCCTTCCAGAACACTGGCCATACCTCACTAGGATCCCTCTTAGATCTGGCTCTAGTGCTGAATTCCCTCTGCAAGCTGATGGGCTGTTTGCTCTCTTCACACCCTTTAACAAACAATCCTGTGTCAAAAATACAAGGAGGCCTACCATGCTGGGTCAGAGTAATAAAACTATCAGCAACCCACCTGAGTCTTGGATACAACTAGTTGAAACTCTGGCTAGTGGATAAGAGGGTAAAACCCTATAAGGTGGCAGGCCTTTTGTAGGAGACAGACATTCCCATTACAATCCAGAAAGAACAAAGAAAGGGAATTGAATTCTTTAGTTGTTGTATCCCATTAAAAAAAAAAAAAAAAAAAAAAAAAAGCTGCTTTTGAGAATGTGACAGACAGGACATTGAAAAGTGTCCTTGAAGTAAGTAATACACAGCTGGAAAAGCTTAGTCAGTAAGCCACCTGACTTGAAAAGTGTGAGGACCTGAGTTTGAATCCCTGTAAGCCACATAGCAGCTGGGAATGGGGGCACACCTGCTTGAAATTAAGGGAGAGACTGGAGGTGGAGACAGGCAGATCCCTGGAAGCTTACAGGCCACCTAGTCCAACCTACTTGGCAAAGTTCCAGGCCAATGAGAGGCTTTTCCTCAAACAAAAGGTGGAAGGGACCCTTCAAAGACACCTGAGGTTGTCTTCTAACCTAAAAATTCAAGAACACACAAAGATATATGTGCCTACTCTCCCACCTCTAGTGAATGTCAAATATAAGTTACATCAAGCTATTAAAATTGTCTTGGCTGGGAGTGGAGAGATGACTTGGTGGTTAAGAGCATACCAGACAAAACAAGTTCAATTCCCAGCACCCACATAGTGGCTAACAACCATCCCTAACTCCAGACCCAGAGGATCCAATACCATCTTTTGGCCTTCACAGGCCCTGCAGGACACAGATGCACTTAAAGATTCATACACATAAAAATAAACAAGTATTATTTTAATTGCTTTGGGCCCCCATGGTGGTGCAAGCCTTTCTTTAATACCAGCACTCAGGAGGCAGAGGCAGGCAGATCTCTTTGAGGCTATCCTGATCTACATAGTGAGTTCCAGGCCAGCCAGGATATGCAGTAAGACTTTGTCATAAATAAACACAAACCAAATTGTCTGAATTTAAGTAGACCCTTGATTGAACTTGTGCTGTGTTATAGAACATAACTGCCAGCTCACTCTGCTTGTAATATCTGGATACTGCCTTGCATAGTCACTACACATACACTAATATCTACAGTAATTCAAAAGTAAATGAACCTAATCAAAAATTTTCTATTTCAGTGGCTATTTTGCTTGGTTTATTTACTCACTGTCAAGCTGATAACAAATGTTTGGGGAGGGGGTGTTGGGGGCTGGGTGACAGAATGCTCATCTAGCAAGCACAAGGTACCAGGTTTGATATCCTCACACCACATTAAAAAAAAAATGCTTTGTGCATTTCGTACATCATTTTCCAATTAGATCAGGCATATTTCCCTTTCCCTTCCCCCCACCCCCACCCCATCCCAGATCATGTATTCTGCCGTAACTGTCTTGCTTCTTTCTGTTTTTTTTTCTTTCATTTTTTAGCTATAAGTGATAATCCATGAGTACATGTTGATATATTAACATTTCTGATCACCAGAACTTTGTTCTAAGACATAAATATTAAATGGAAACCATGTTTAATTAAAATGGTTAAAGTATAAGGAGCACTCACTGGTTGTCTGGAGGAACCAAGTTCAATTCCCAGCACCTACATGGTGGCTAACAACCATCCCTAACTCCATACCAGATTTTAACCAGTAAAAAATGCTTAAAGCATAAGGATTTTTTTGTTTGTTTACTTATTTTCTTATTTATTTTTCATCTTTTTTGGGGGAGGGGTCTTTTTGAGACAGGGTCTCCCTGTAGCTCTGGCTATCCTGGAACTCACTTTGTAGACCAGGCTGGCCTTGAACTCACAGAGATCCACCTGCCTCTGCCTCCCAAGTGCTAGGATTAAAGGTGTGCACCACCATGCCCGGCTAAAGCACAAAGATTTTAACCAAGTAAAAAATTGCAATAGAAATTACCTTTCCTATTTTTACTTATTTATTTGAATTTATGAGGGTCCTTTAAAAGGGAATAAAATGCAAAGGTATTCATCTTTTATTGTTGCATAACTTCATGATGAAAGAAAAATTTGCCAGATATGAAACTTCAGACCATGTCTTACACTTTATTTGTAGGCTTTTAAAGTCTTGCATCTTTTTCTTCAGTGTAGTCCTTGAACATCAATGTTTGGTGGTTGCTTTTACTTCATTTATTTTGGATGTTAAGTAAGGAGATCCACCTTTATCTGGGTGGTTCAAAATCATAATTCTCTTATGTGCTGTCCTAGGCTTACACCTAAAATAAGACTAGCTTCTCGCCTACTCATTTTTTGTTCAAATCCTCCTTTATAGTAGGATGAAAGGCTAGGAGATGAAATCTTCCTTGCTGTTTCTGTGATTACTTGTTCTAGAGGTTTCCAGATCTCAAATGCAATGGCCTTCTTCCCGCAGCATGGTACTTGTCCAGCCTCTGTGTGGAGGAAGGCAGGTATTTGGCATAGCGGCAGCCTCTCACTAGAGGTACCCATGGTGATGCTGCTCCGCAGACACTTGACTCCAGCTATGAAGCAGCCCTGGGGACAAACTAGTGTGTGCAGGTTACTTTTGTGAACTTGCCTTTCCTATTTCTAATTTTATTTATTTTTGTATGTGTATGAATGTACTGTCTGCATGTAGGTTTGTGCACCCGTGTTGTGCAATGCCTCGGAGGTCAGAAGAGGGTGGATTCCCCTGGAACTGGAGTTCTCCTGGAATTGGAGTTACAGACAGTTCTCAGCCACCATGTGGGTGCTGGGGATAGAACCCGGGTCCTCTGCAAGAGCAGTCGGTGCTCTTAACCGCTAGGCCATCTCTCCAGCCCCGCCTTTCCTATTTTAAAACTGAGCCCGCTAAGAATTACAAGTGACATAATGAAAAAGTTCTAAGATAGTCTAGGCCAAATGTAAATCACACTGTTCCCACACTATTATATAATGTTATTTTCCACTCACTTGAGTCTCTCATCAATCCCAGAATACCTTTCATTCTACACTGCACTAAATACCCACGATCTCTCTCAACTACACTTGTATAGTCTTTGCTGACTAGAGCATATACAAACTAATGTGAGAATGGATTCTTGGGCTTCTTGATGCTTTTATTCATGTCAGCTGAAGGTTAAGTGTTTCGCATTATGCCTAAACTATGTAACACATGTGGTTTGTTGGCCTCATACAAATATCATACAAGGTCCTGAAGAAATGAGTGAAAAACATCTGCTTAGAAAACACCTTCAGTTTGGTGCCTTTAATCCCAGCATTTGGGAGGCAAGACAGGTGATTCTGTTCCTGGACAGCCTAGTCTACACTGTTAAATTCCAGGCCAGCCAGAGCTACATATGAGACTCTATCTCAAAAATTTTTAAGGTAAAATTAAAAGAAAATGCTTTCAGCTTCTACACTTGAAAGTTCTTTAATCTGTGTGGAACATCTTACCCTACCTTTTGATGACATAATTTTAAAAATATCTTGGGGCTGGAGAGATGGCTCAGCGAGCGGTTAAGAGCACCAACTGCTCTTGCAGAGGACCTGGGTTCCATTCCCAGCACCCACATGGCAGCTAAGAACTGTCTCTAACTCCAGTCCCAGGGGAATCTGACGCCCTCTTCTGACCTCCCCGGCATTGTACCACACGGGTGCACCAACCTACATGCAGACAGTACACTCATATAAATAAATAAATAAATAAATAAATAAATAAATAAATAAATAAACAAACAAACAAATATCTTATTCATTTGCTGTTTTTCTTTGGGTCTGGAACTTATCTCGGCCTCCTGTGTAGCACTGGGAGTGTGGGGTCCTTTATAGATGTGCACCACCGCTCCCAGTTTTTGTGTATTTTCTTTCCTAAACAGATTTATAACATCAAATATAGTAACATAAAAACGAGAAAGGAGGATTTTCAATGGGGGAGGGAGGAATCTTCCACAATAAACCTCCTTTGGCAGTAATTTCATTCTCCAAAATGTGCTCTGTTCTGCCCCTCACCGTTAAGTAGCTTTTTGGGGTTTGGGTTTTTTTTTTTGGGGGGGGGTGTCTTTTTGAGACAGGATCCATTTCCCTGTAGCCCCAGCTGGCCTGAAACTCGATATGTAGACTGGGCTGGCCTTGAACTCACAGAGATCTGCCTGCCTCTGCCTGAGTGCTGGAATTAAAGGTGTGCACCAACATGCCCAGCTAGGTCACAGTATCTTTATATTCAAGTATTAGTTTAATAAATCTTGGGGCTGACAGAAATGCAAAATCATGTAAGTATCAGAGATCTTTTTCCTATACTTTAAAAGTCTTTTTAGGGGCTGAAGAGATGGCCTAGCAGTTAAGAGCGCCAACCACTCTTACAGAGGACCCAGAGGACCCAGGTTCGATCCCCAGCACCCACATGGCAGCTGAGAACCGTCTTAACTTCAGTTCCAGGGGGAATCCGACATCCTCTTCTGACCTCCGAGGCATTGCATGACACGGGTGCACAAACCTACATGCAGACAGTACATTCATACACATACAAAAATAAATAAATAAATAAAGTCTTTTTAAATGCTACTGGTAAGTTATTTGTAGCAGCCCAGCAACTTAAAACTTCAATATATTAAGCTACTACTTCTTACTAAAACCCTTTTTCTTTTGGTCTTTTTGAGACAGAGTCTCCCAGTAGCTCTACTTGGCCTGGAACTTGCTATGTATACCAGGTTGGCCTCCATTTCAGAGATTCTGCTGGCCGGCCTGCCTGCCTACCTCTGCCTCCCAAGCACTGGGATTAAAGGTGTGTTACCTCCAATGCCCTGCTTAAAAACTTTTTTAAAAGTTATTTATATTATGTGTATAAATATTTTGCTTGCATGTAAGTATACCAGTATACCAGTGTGTACAGTGCCACTGGAGGTGTGTAAGAAAAAGGCACTGGATTCCCTGGAACTGGAGTTCAGAAAGTTGGTAGCATGTGGGTGCTGGGCCCTCACATGAACAGCCAGTGGTATTAACACTGAACCACCTCTCCAGCCCCACTAAAACCTTTTAATGGTAATGAGCCTAACAGCTGACTAAGAGAGAAGTTGAAATAATTTAAGCACCCATAGAATATTATCCCAATGAAAGAAAAGATTCAGCCAAGCGTGGTGGCGCAGGCCTTTAATCCTAGCACTTGGGAGGAAGAGGCAGGTAGATCTTTGTGAGTTCAAGGCAAGCCTGGTCTCCAGAGTGAGTTCCAGGACAGCTGGGGCTACAGGAAGACCCTGTCTCGAAAAGACCAAAAATAAATAAATTAATTAATAGAAAAAGAAAAGATTAGAAGCACTCACCCACAATGGAAGCCAGGCACCAGTGAGACCTAGTTCTCTTGAGAACAGACTAAGGAAGGCTACTGTAAAAGGTTACTGTAAATAAGCACTGTCCTTTCAGTTTAGTAAGGCTAGGTATTAACTTAAACTGAGTGCTTTTTTTGTGAAAACTAGTAAACACCTCAGGCCCACCTGCCTAGGTATGGTACTACCCACAGTGGGCTGGACTCCTCTACATCAATTAGAAATTAAGAAAATATCTCACAGCCCTGGCCGAAGGCCAATATGATCTGGGAACTTTTCCAATCGAGGTTCCCTCTTTCCAGGTCATCAGATCTGTGTCAAGCTGACAGGTGAAGCTAACTACAACTCCCATCTCACAGGACATAATATAAATCAACAAATAGGAAAGATTATGGTTGTTTTTCCCATCTCAGTGTGTATTTCAGTAAAGTAATTAAAGAAAAGGACTCCCCATATTTCATTCTGAATTTACCTAGAGGTTTCACTTTTTCAGAGCTGGTGGGGATGGCTCACCAGGTAAAGGTCCTAGCCACTCAAGCCTGATGACCCAGAGCTCCATCACCCAAACCCACAATAAAATGCCTGATATGGTACCTCCCATCCATAATCCCAGGACTCCTATGGTGAGATGGGAAGTAGATACAGGAGAATTACTCTAGACGCTCAAAGTTCAGGTACCCTGGAATATGCAGTGCAGGCACAAGGAAAAAAAACAAAGCCTCATGGGGCTGGAGAGATGGCTCATCAAGTTAACATGACCTGCTGCTCTTGCAAAAGATTCACATGACAGGTAACAATCATCTTTAACTCTAGTTCCAGGGGATTTGACACCCTCTTCTGGCCTCCTCCGGCACTGCATGCAGATGGTATACTTACATACATGAAGGCAAAACATTGGAACACATAAAATAAAAACTAAAAGACAACACATAATCATTCATCACTGTCCTGCTGCCTGCACAGAATAAATAGGGGGGGGTGTTAAGAAATCCAACTCTGCAGCTATAATTAACTGTGAATTTTATATTACTTTAACTGATTTTTGTTTTTTATAACTCAAGATCTACTTTACTTTCTTTTTGAGACAGGGTCTCCCTGGAACCCCCGCTGGTCTGGAATTCACTATGTAGACCAGGCTTGACTCAGTCTCACAGAGATCTGCCTGCCTCTGCCTCCTGAGTGCTCAGATTAAAGGTGCACACCACTATGTTGGGCAAAGTCCCCAATTCATGACACCAACACAATGGTGATGAGAGAGCAACATGTGGGTTTTGGAGGGACATAAACATCAAACTGCAGAAGCTAGCAATGGTAATAACATCTACTCTTCTAACCATACCAAGGAGAAACTGGAAAGTCTTAAGTACGAAATCCTTTGCCCAGAATATAGAAAGAACTCTTTACAACTCAATAAAAACCCAAATTCTTAACTGATTTAAATACTTGAACAGAACAGAAACATGAACCAAAGACTACACACTGCCAGTAAGCATAAGATGCTAATCATTAGTCACTAGAGAAATACAAATTCAAGGGATAAGGTTTCACAATACACCCACTTAAAACACTGTCAGGCAAAAGACTAGTATCAGGTGATGATACTAAGAAAAGGAAACTAGAACCCTGGTGTGGATGGTGGTAATGTACAGCCACTTCTGAAAGCAGTTTGCAACAAGTTAAGCATACAATTATTAAAAATTCTGCCACCTACTCCTAGGGATCTACTACTTAATAGAAATAAAAACACATACATGACCACAGTCCTATCAAAATGTTTATAGCACAATTCATAACAGCAATCAATCATAATAAACAAACCCCAAATCCCCCTACTTATAAATGCAGAAAATATGGTCAATCCAATAAACAGAATATTACATAACAATTAAAGGAATGACAAGCCACAAAAACAAAACAAACCTCACCAACATACTAAGTCTGGTCCACCAGGGTACTTCTACAGAAAGCAGAAACTGCTGCGGGCTGCAGTGAGAGGGCGGAATGCCAATAGACAAGGGAATTTTGAGGAATTGGGGATGTGTGTGGGGGTGTGCTCTTTAGGACAAATCAGGACTGAGGTGAGGATAGCACAACTATATAAAATCACTAAAAACTGACCTGTTTAATGGGTGATTTGCATGCATTGTAAATTATACTACCAAAAAAATCAGTTAAATGGAAATTTAAGCAACCCAACTTGCTGAAAAAAATTTTAATGCACAAGTTAACCTAATTTACACAAAGTTCTTGTATCTCATCTGTATTTGCCAGTATACAAGTTACATTTCTAAACACAAATTATAAATAAGATTAAAAAGAAATTCCTGAGAATAGCTGTTTCTTGTATAAGGCCTAAGGTTTAAAATGTGCTTATACAGCACACATACTTTGGTACTTTAGCAGAGCACAAGAAAATGTTTTCTAAAAATACATTCATTGGCCAGGCATCTTTAATCCCAGCATTCAGGAGGCAAAGGCAGGTGGATCTCTGTCCATTTGAGGCCAGGCTAGTCTACGTAGCAACTTCCAGGCTACCCAGAACTACATAGCAACTCCTGTTTAAAAAGGGGGGGGGGATTGGGGGCTGGAGAGATGGCCTAGCGGTTAAGAGCGCCGACCGCTCTTGCAGAGGACCCGGGTTCGATCCCCAGCACCCACATGGCGGCTAAGAACTGTCTGAAACTCCAATTCCAGGAGAACTCCAGTTCTAGGGGGATCCGACAACCTCTTCTGAGCTCCACGGCGTTGCATGACACGGGTGCACAGACTTGCATGCAGACAGTACATTCATACACATACCGAAATAAAAAAATTAAAAAAAGTCTATAAAAAAAGGGGGGGGGATGTCCATAAATTGGAGGCCCTTCAGATGGATGGCTCAGCAGCTAAGAGCTTCCGTAAGAACCCTGATGAAATGGAATTCAATCCGGAAAACCCACACAAAAGTAGAATTCCAGAGTTGTTCTCCAACCTTCACCTGTGTGCGCATGGACTGAATGCCCCCCCCCAATAATAATGATGTTAATGCTGATAAATAACCCTTTGGGGGTGGGGGATCCAGGCACTGTCTAGTACTTGCTCCCATTAATCAGAAAGCATTCTTACAATTGGACTACTTTGTATCATGACAAACTACACATGGTAACACCACAATAATATAGGCACATGCACATGAGGATTTGACAGGTACAAGGGAACCAGAGTAAAGACTATGGGTAGAGACACCCCAATACAGCTGACGACGACAGCAATACTGTAGAGAACAAGACAAATGGTACTCTGGTATCTTTCTGAAGTTCTTGTAACTGCAGTGTAAATCCACAATTTAAAATAAAGATTTATTTTTTCATTAAGAAGACAAATCAGGGAATCTGGGAATGGCTCAAGATGTTATAGCACTAAGAATTCACTTCCCAGCACTCATGTTATATATAGCACTAAGAATTCAGTTCCCAGCGCTCATGCTGGGTGACTACTTCTAACTCCAGCTCCAAAATCCAACCTCCTTTTCTGCCCTCCACAGACACCGTCATGCATGTGCACACACTCGCACTTCTATACACACACTCAAACATACACATCCTTTTTAAAGGGGGAGGGCAGATCACGGTATATCACCAATCCTGTCTTTGGAATACCAGTATGTGACACATTCTGAGACTGTATTAGTTTGAAATCGGGCTATCTATTATTCTTAAGAGTGGAAAACTTTGCCTTAACAGAAATAGACCAAAGAAATGTACTGAAAATCATTCATTAACCATGATTCCTAAACACCAGGGGGTGAAAAGTGGAAAAGAAATTCAGCATTTAGAATTCTCACATGGAGCTGCATAAACAACCTCTGGAGGTAGATTTACAAATTTCACAGGACAAAGAACAATCTATCTGAAAGGTAGGCATTGTCCACAGTGTGGTAAGAGGGGGCCAAGTCTTGAAGGAACACACACACATACACACACATATATACAAGGACAATACCCTTCTTTCTGAATTCTAGATTTGCCAAGTAAGGTCTGATCACTAGTAACTGGGCTTCTTTACACAACAAAGCTCAAGCAGTTCTTTCGCCCCATGAACTAGAGAGCACAGGGTGAGGAATCCAAAGAGACACCAGTGAGCATTAAAAAAAAAAAAGGAAAAAAAAATGAAAACCTTCTAAGTTCCCAATAATATAGTGAATAAATTTGGGATGATTTCAAATAGGTTAATAAAAGGAGGTGATATATAATTCCCTTATTAAGAAGGTTAAACAGCCTTGAATTTTTACTAGATAATTTCTCATTTAAAACTTTTGCTTCTGGGGCTGGAGAGATGGTTCTAGCAGCAAGAGCATTGGCTGCTCTTGCACAGAACCTGAGTTCAATTCCACGCACCCACATAGCAGCTAACAACCAGTTCCTAACACACTCTTCTGACCTTCAGGGGTCACTGCACAACATGGGTGCATTCACATACATGTAAGCAATACATGTAAACATTCTAGCATGTAAATCTATTATCAAATGTTCTATCAAGTAGGAAAGGAGAAATCATGTTGTTAGCCTGAACACTTTTAGGAACAATTTGACAACTTTTTGAACAGGGTCTCCATTTAGTCCCAGCTGGCCTGGAGCTTGCTATGTAGACCAGACTAGCCTTGACAGAGATCCGCCTGCCTCTGACTCCCAAGTGCTGGGATTCAAAGGCCTGCGACACCACCCCATTGGTCTTTCTGAGAACTTTTAACTTCTAATAGTGAATGGGTGACACCACTTAAAACTACTCTCCCCTACAGCCAAGTACTAGTGATACACACCTTTAATCCCAGCACTTGGGAGGCAGAAGCAGGTGGATCTGTGAGGTTCAAGGCCAGCCTGGTCTACAAAGCAAGCTCCAGGCCAGCTGGGGCTACAGAGAGACCCTATCTCAAAAAGATTAAGAAATAAAAAAATATAAAAAACATTACTCTCCCCTAAAGAAACTTGTCTCCCTAGCTAAGCATAGTGACACACATGTGTACTCCAAGCAATTGAGAGGCTGAGACAGAGGATCACAAGTTCAAGATATATTAGGAAGACCTCCTTAACTTCACAAACAACTGCTACTATTATCTAGCATATCACCATTTAGGAGACATTCTTAGGACTTTAATAAGGAATTAAAATTATAATCTTTTATTTTGGGGGTAATCTTTGAGACACGGTCTCTCTGTAGCCCCCGGCTGTCCTGGAACTCACTATGTAGACCACACTGGCCTTAAACTTCACAGAGATCCACCTGCTTCTGCCTCCCAAGTGCTGGAATTAATGGCGTGTGTCACTTGGCCTGGCTTAAAATATACTTTTTTTTTTTGAAAAGGCATCTATATTTCAGCCTTTTTTTTTTTTTTTTTATTGTTTTTTTTGTTATTTTAATTCAATTTACTTGTTGTTTTGTGCACCCGTGTTGTGAAATACTGCAGAGGTCAGAAGAGGGTGTCAGATTCCCCTGGAACTGGAGTTAAAGACAGTTCTCAGTGGTTAAGAGCCACTCTTCAGTGTGCCCCCCCACTCCAGGATGTTTTTAATTAGAAAAATGAGATGGTGCAGTCAGTATTTTGCAGAAATTTAAATTAAAAAAAAAAAAATTAGGTTTATTGAGCTTGGTGTGGTGGCCCATGCCGTTAATCCCAGAGGCACTTAGATCTCTGTGACATCAAAGCCAGCCTGGTCTACATAGTGGAGCATCTGGGAGACCCTGCTTCCCCACCCTCCCCCCATTAGGTTTATTTAGTAATTTATTGCTATATAAGACAGTAAACCATTAGTTGCCAAGTCTGTGAATTTTGATTACTTTAAACCCTATTTAAGAAAAGTGTTTTCTTCTCCTTTCTTTCTGTCTCCCCAGAAAGACTCATTTTTCTTTTCTCACCCAGTATATAAATAAAACTAAATCAAGCGAATTTCGTTTCATTTTAATTTATTTATAGTTTTTTGTCACATCTAGACCCGTGTGTCCCCCCCATCCCCCACCCCACCAGAGCTCATGCCAAAACTGCTTTTCATCTCTTTTTTTTTTTTTTTCATTTTTTTCTTTGTGGAAGTTGACTGTTTTGATTGTGAGGCAAAATCGAGCATGTTTCAAATTGATTCATCAGTCGTCCATTTCTGTTTGTTTCTTGTTTTCCAATATGCAAGCACTCACTCCCACTGCTTGGAGCACAAAAGCTCATGGGCACGCACAGAATCTGGACACTAGTAATTGGCACTGAGCACCCAATGGAGGATATCCATTCACGTTTTGTTTTGCGTGGGAAAGCGGTGTTACTTTTCACTCATCCTAGGCTCCAGCCAATTTTTTCCTGCAAAGCTACATTAGGTCGTCTTTCGTTACTGCACTGGCATAGAACCTCTCCCTTGAGTGGTAAGCTGTACCACAGTTCCCTATCAAATATCATCAGTTGCAGGGCATTGGGGATTGGTTCCAGCGATCCTTCTATTGCTGAACAGAGCTTGAAAATAAGGATGGGCCAGGCATGTATCTCTGTGGTGGGTGAGTCATGAGGGTATTCCCAGGAGTGGTATAGCTAGCTGGTCGGCGTGGCAAGTTCATTCCAATCTTCCAAGTGTTCTCCACACACATTGCTTTCCATAGTTGCTGTAACGAGCTCACATTCCCACCAGGCAGGGATGAGTGTTCCCCTTATCCTCCCCACAACCTCTCCCACTTGGTATCATTTGTTTTCTTGATCAGATCCAGTCACTGTAATTTGGTGTAAGATGAAGTCTTAAAAGTGGTTTTGATTTGCATATTTCCTTATGATTAGTGATGGGTATGAACACTTTTAAGTGTGTTTCTCAGTTATCTCTAATTCCTCACTTGGTGAAGCCTCTGTTCATCTCTATGCTCCATCTTTTGAGTGGGTTCAATAGTGTTTTACTTTGTTTTTTTGAGTATTTATATACTCTGCGACACAATGGGAGCATTCCAAAGGAGCCCGCCTCTGGTCTGGTGGCCAAAACTTGGCTGTTTGTTTCTTAGGTGCTGGCTTTAGAGGCCTGGAAAGAATGCAGGAAGAAGGCATCGTGGTGCCCTTGTCCTCTGCCAGTTCAGAGCACAGAGAGGGCCAGGCAGTGGTGGAGCAGGGGTGTCTCTGAATAAAGAAGGCCCTGAAATGCCAAAAGTGTCCACAGGTGGTTGTGTGAACCTGTGAAGGTGAAGTTTAACTGTCAGTGGAGCAGCTACAAAGATATTTGTGGATTTAGAACATGTGGCAAAAAGAGAGCTTCCTAAACGTCCCAAGAGGTAGATAAGTACGTGAAAGCCCAAAGCTGGGAGTGGGGCCTAACGCCTCTAACCATTTGGAACTAAACGTCACAGTTTTTGAACTGAAGCTTTCATGTCAGGAGGTTGGTATGTGGCCGTCTGGATACATATGGTGAGTGCTTGGATGTGGCGAGGACTTTAATGAGGTGTGGCTAACTGGAGGAAGCATGTCACTGTGGTGTACAATTTATGAGGTCTTAAGACTAGGCATATTTCCATTCACTGTTTCCTGTGCCTACTTGAAGAAGTGAGCTATCTGTTCTGAGCTATCTGTTCTGGCTAGTTTATGCCATCGCACCTCCCAGCTATGCTGACTATCTAAAAAAATACACACTGAAGTATCAATTATTTAATCATCTTAAAGATTATCAACCTATCAGATATATTATATTAATCTATAGTATATAGATAATAATACGGAACCGTTTAGAATTGGCAAAATGTATTCAGTTTCGAAATTTTGCAATAGTAGTTAACTTGGAAAGTAAAAATTAATATTTAAAAATTTAAGACATTGTATTGTATTCAAGTCTTATGTAAGAATATTTCAAATTGCCTATGGAGGTTACATCACTAATGCCACCACTTTGGATGGTAAAGCAGAAGAAATATGTATTTGGGGCTTGCATGGCAAGTCTCACACTAGACTGTCCTACAAAGCAAATCCTATCTTAAATAACAGCAAAAAAAGAATATATAGGAAAATCAACCAGCATTTGCTTTTAATTGTTATGCTGATTGAAGATTCTCTGCCAATTTTCTGTTTATGTTAGTAACTACTGCTGTGAAATGTAAGCAGGAAGTTTCATAGGTAGTTCTACTGTAAGCAGGAAGTTTCTTAGGTTGTTCTACTGTAAGCAGGAAGTTTCTTAGGTTGTTCTACTGTAAGCAGGAAGTTTCTTAGGTTGTTCTACTGTAAGCAAGAAGTTTCATACGTTATTCTATTGTAAGCAGGAAGTTTCATAGGTAGTTCTACTGTAAGCAGGAAGTTTCATAGGTTATTCTACTGTAAGCAGGAAGTTTCATAGGTAGTTCTATTGTAAGCAGGAAGTTTCATAGGTAGTTCTATTGTAAGCAGGAAGTTTCATAGGTAGTTCTATTGTAAGCAGGAAGTTTCATAGGTAGTTCTATTGTAAGCAGGAAGTTTCATAGGTAGTTCTATTGTAAGCAGGAAGTTTCATAGGTAGTTCTATTGTAAGCAGGAAGTTTCATAGGTAGTTCTACTGTAAGCAGGAAGTTTCATAGGTTATTCTACTGTAAGCAGGAAGTTTCATAGGTTATTCTACTGTAAGCAGGAAGTTTCATAGGTTGTTCTACTGTAAGCAAGAAGTTTCATACGTTATTCTATTGTAAGCAGGAAGTTTCATAGGTTATTCTACTGTAAGCAGGAAGTTTCATAGGTTGTTCTACTGTAAGCAAGAAGTTTCATACGTTATTCTACTGTAAGCAGGAAGTTTCATAGGTTGTTCTACTGTAAGCAGGAAGTTTCATAGGTTATTCTACTGTAAGCAAGAAGTTTCATACGTTATTCTATTGTAAGCAGGAAGTTTCATAGGTAGTTCTATTGTAAGCAGGAAGTTTCATAGGTTGTTCTACTGTAAGCAGGAAGTTTCTTAGGTTGTTCTACTGTAAGCAGGAAGTTTCTTAGGTTGTTCTACTGTAAGCAGGAAGTTTCTTAGGTTGTTCTACTGTAAGCAGGAAGTTTCATAGGTTATTCTACTGTAAGGTATTTTTTCAAAGTGCCTCTGAGCTTCTTCATCTCAATTTGTCTTCAGTTTACGTTCATTTTTTGGAATTCAGTGTATATCTTTGTCTTGATTAGACTGTAATGTGCTTGATGTTTAAATGGTTCTGGAGCTATTGGACCCTTAGCAAAGAAGGCACTAAAAATAAAATTACAAATCAAATAGGCGGTCCGCCAGTTTAGATTTTCAGAAAAACTTTTATTGGTAAAGAAAAAGATATATATCTGAAATATTTCGGTTGTTTTTTATCTAATGAAGGCATTATTTTAATGCCTTTGTTGCTACAAACACACACACAACACACACACATACTCCTTTAAAATTTTGAAAATCTTGTTAAATTTAAGGTAGTTAAAAAATGCTTATGTATCTTACTATTTACGTTGGTCTGTTTTTAACTTAACTTTTATCTTATAGAAATAAGGTTTTATTACATGGTAAAGTATTTTCCTTTCACAAATTTAAATAAAGTATAAATATTGCCAATTTTATTGGAGTAGAATGGTCCATTTCTTTCTCTTCTTTCTGCAAATTTTTGATATTCATGTGTCAGATGTTATCTAATCTTTACAGTAATATTAGGCAGGTCATGGGGGATGAGGTGATAGTACGCTCTGTATTCATATCCTTATTATAAAGTACCAAGCTAATCACAAAATGAATGAGCCTATCACTAAATATATACATATACACACATCTACATACTTCTATTTTCATATTATATTTCCAAGTTACGACTTTAAGACTGTCTCTGCTTGTTTACTTTTTCTTTTTTCTCCCTTACTTGAAACCAATGTGGGCTCAGTTATGAATTGTAATCCCCTATCTTGATATTTATTATTTTGTCTTGTCACTAAAAATCACGAGTCCGTTCCTGTCCATCCTCCCATGTTTAATTTGGGTGAAAATTCAAAAAGCAAGAAGTTTAAAAGTGTGTGTTGGGGGGCAAATTGTAATAATCATGATTTAAAGACCTATATCAATAACCTTTTCTACCTTCCACTCCTAAAGTATAAGGTAATTTTTAGTTTATTCATGTTTTCAAAAGATATCTAGTTCATGTAAGTGAACGTGGCATTTCAATGTTGAATTAAACTAACATACCTTCTTAAGAAAAAATAAGTAATGTTTTACAGTTCTCCAGATTAAAAGAATCAAATATATATAAAGAAGAGTTATTGGTTAGGAGGCTGGAGAGTCTAACATGGCTTTCTGCAAGCTGCAGATGCAGATTCAGAGCTGCTTTGTGCAAGAACCTAGATATATCAATAATCCAGTTCTGTGTCTGCACTGAAAAGGCAATAAAGATGGAGATTCTCACCTTCAGAATATATTGGTAGTAAAAATACATGCCCAAAGACACTTACTTCTGCACCTCCTGCCTTCTTCATCTTCCTTCCTCAAAAGTCCCAGCCCAATGGATGATAGTACCCAAATTCAAGAAGGGATTTTCTGCCAACATATTTCTGTAAAATTTACTGTGGAATTTGTTTTCAAATCAACCACATAATAAAACATATTTTTAAAAAAAAAAAAAAATCTTTTTTTTTGTTTTGTTTTTTGATCTTTTTGAAATAGGGTATCTGGCCCTGTAGCTCAAGCTGGTCTGGAACTCACGCTGTAGACGCTGGCGGCCCCGACTATCTCAGAGTCCGCGTGCCCTCTTGCCTCACCAGGCCGCTAGGATTTAAGGCGTGTGCCACCATCCCTTCATTTTTGATTTCTTTCTCTTTATTGTGCGTCCAAGGGAGTCTGCCATGAAAGTTTGTGACCCCTTGTCTGTGGCAATGCCACGTAGATCATAAGAGGGTGTCGGATTCACCCGGAACTAGAGTTTCTCTGAATTGGAGTTTTCAACGGTTCTCGTAGCCGTCATTGTTGGGGCGATGGTGATCTAAACCACCGGGTCCTCTCTGTAAGAGCGAGCCGGCGCTCCTTAACCGCTAGTGCAATCTCTCCAGCCCCTCCATCATCTTTTAATAGCATTATATTATGCTTCACTGAACACTATCATAGTGTTCATTTTCTCCTTCTTCAGATAATACTTATGTGAGTGTCTTTATAACTTTCTTATGCCTGGAGTATACTTATCCACCAGATATACTTTACTCGCCTCCCTTTTTTCTTTTTCTTCCTCTGCCCTCAAGTAAGATGTTATCTACTGTAACAAAGAGTCTCTGTAACTCCCNAGAAAGATGCAGGACAGTTATGGCAGAATGCATGATCTGGGATGGGGTGGGGTGGGCAGGAAGGGAAAGGGAAATATGCCTGAACTGAATTGGAAAATGATGTATGAAATACACAAAGCATCGAAAAAAAAAAAAATAAGACCAAGATTGTAATACTTAATGTAGTAGTGATGGTGGTAATTCATCGTAGTTTTACCTGATGGTGAATGACAACCATTTTTTCATGAGCCTCTGTCAGTCATCCACATGTTTCTTGGATGAAGTGAACTTGGATTTGTTTCCTATTTTAAGATTATTATTTGGGGTTGGAGAGATGGCCTAGCGGTTAAGAGCGCCAACTGCTCTTGCAGAGGACCTGGGTTCGATCCCCAACACCCAAATGGTAGCTAACAACTACATGTAACTCCAGTTCCAAGGGATCCATGACACAGGTGCACTTACATGCAGGCAATACAAGCATATACATTAAAAAAAAAAATTTTTTTTAAAAACTCCCTTTTCAGGGCTGGAGAGATGGCTCAGGGGTTAAGAGCACTGACTGCTCTTACAGAGGACCGGGGTTCGATTCCCGGCACCCACATGGTAACTAAGAACCATCTCTGGCTCCAGTTCCAGGGGACTCTGATGCCCTCTTCTGACCTCCGCAGCACTGCACAATATGGGCACGCCAACCTACATGCAGACAGTACACTCTATAAATAAATCAATCAATAAATAAATAATTTAAAAAACCACTTCCTTTTTGGCCAGCAAGATGGTTCAGTGGGTTGAGGTGCTTGCTGCCAGTCTGACATGGCAGAGAGAAATGATTCCTTCAAGCTGTCCCCTAACCCCCACATGCTTGTGCACTGTGTGTCACGAACACACTAACAGATAAATGTAATAAAAATCTTTAAAAATAAGTAAGGCAAACTTCCACCACTTGGCCAAAGTAACCAACTATATCAAACCTAATAGCCTGCAAGGTAAGGTGTAAATGTTCCTTATTAGGCAATAATGAGAATATACAACTAGGCAGGTAAGTTCAAAAGGAGAGAAAGATATGTAAGGTATTCCACTTCTGGCATAATGCCCCAGGTGCCCACAATTATCTACAAAGAAAGTCATCAACTAAAAGGACTAATGATGGGAGGCAGAGGCAGGAGGATCTGACTTCAAGGCCAGCTTGCCCAGTAGAGTTAGTTCCAGTCAGTTGGGGCTACAGGAAGACACTGTATCAAAAAAACAAAACAAACAAAAAAAAACAACAAAAAAACCTAAAAAAACTAATAAAGTAGTATAAAAACAGAGGGAAAGGAACCATTATGGTAATGCTATGCAAAAAATCATACACACTTCCCACTGAAGGAAATCAGGTGGGCAGAGGGAAACAAGAGAAATGAAGTTCCCACCCTGATAACCCTCATATCAAAAAAGGTTTACCTGTCAAACTAACTGCTGTTTGAGAAACACCAAGCCAAACTAAATCCCAGACTTGCTAAAGTAACATGTGAGCACTAGAAATCCCAGTTACAACTGTTCATGAGCTATAATTAGGACTATCTCCCAGAGTGTTCAACTGGAGAAATGTTGAGAAGTGAGCAGAGACAGTTCTTATTTCATTATGGAATGTGTCTGCCCTGGTTCTTCAAGACAGAGAAAACAGACCGTTAGGGAAAGGAAAGCAAATAAGGCCATTTCACCCCTCCTGTCTGAGAGGTAAAGGAGTCCTCAAGCGGAATGCAAGCAGGACCTTGTTCTGCCAGATACTGTAGTATGAGGGGAAGACAGCACGCCTGACCACAAGTCTGCAGACTCAAGTCTATTCACTTGCTCTATCGTCTTCAGTGAAATAGTCCTCAACCTCACGGGATTTCAGTTTTCCTTGTATGTGCCTCTAAGACCCGTTTTTAATTATTTTTACCAGGAGGAAGCAATACTAATGTGATCGAGGGCAACTAAGTAAGACAGGGTTTCCCTGTAGTCCCAGCTGTCCTGGAGCTCACTTTGTACATCAGGCCTTCAACTCAGAGCGATCCATCTGCCTCTGTCTCCCAAGTGCTGGGATTAAAGGCGTGCGCCACCACACCCATCTAGCTCTTCTTCCTACAGATGAGGATTTAAACTTTTATAAATTCTACATGCATTTTTCCAGTAAGATACAAGCCTAAGGTCAAAAAGCAAAATGTTAACCCCAACGAAAAGCAAATATATATCAAGGTCCATTATAATCAAACTCCTAAATCCAGAAGTAGAGAGAATCTCTAATGTAGCCAAAGAAAACAAGACATTTTAGGCAGTGAAATAAATAACAACACTGCTGAAGCAGAAAGGAGGATGGGGAAGGCCAGCCTGAGCAATGCCCTGCCTCCCAAAGAAAAGAAAAAAAGTAATACACTGCTCACTGGAAACTAACTAGAGGAGACAATGAGAAGACAATAAAACAACTAGAAATACATATTGAACAAGGACAAGAATTAGAAGCCTTATATACTAGCACCAACATAAGACAGTACTGGAAATTCAGAAACATGGGGGTTGAGGGGGCAGTTTCTTCAGTTTAAACCAAGATACTATCTGACCTAGCAAAATTTTACTCATGCTTATCCAGGATTGTTGACCATGGCTTTACTGGTAAGGGCAAAACCTGCAAACTAAAATGTCCACCATCTAGTGAACAGATTTATAGGTTACCCACGCAATGAGTACTATTTAAATTGTTTTAAAAAATAATTTTTAACCTCAAAATAAGCACGCTGAGTAAAAGGGTCAGACCAAAGTGGTAGGGGAGTTAGCATACATTTATATACAATTTAAGAAAACAGAAACTAACTTATAGAGGTTAGCAGCTAGATCTGGGAGCTGAAAAGAATAGGAAAGTAAATGTTAAAGGGGAGGAAAAATATTATGATTATATTCAATGGTGATTCCTCAGACTTTATTTTTTAATATTTATTATTTTTATTTTATGTGTATGAGTGTATAGCCTGGATGTATGAAAGTGCACCCATATTGTACAATGCCCATGGAGGTCAGCAGGCTTCAGATCGCCTTGATCTGGGATCAAACCTGGATCCTCTGCAAGAGCAGCCAGTGCTCTTAACCTCTGAGCCATCTCTCTAGCCCCCTAGGATTGTGTTTTAAATATGTACTTCTTTACATTAAATACAGTATATGCTCTTTATCTCCTAACTTGTAGTGTATTTGGTTTTTGTTATAAAGACTAATATTGAAATTACACATTAGACCACACAACTTGCCTTAGAAAACTTTTTAAAAAATATTTTTTTTATTTTTTATGTGTATGCATGTACTGTCTGCATATAGGTTTGTGCACCCATGGTGTGCAATGCCTTGGAGGTCAGAAGAGGGTGTCGGATTCCCATGGAACTGGAGTTACAGACGGTTCTCAGCTGTCATGTGGGTGCTGGAGATCAAACCCGGGTCCTCTGCAAGAGCAGTCGGCGCTCTTAACCGCTAGGCCATCTCTCCAGCCCCTTGACAACTTTTATTATTAATCATCTTCTAAAATTTGAAGCTTAAGCTGGGCATGATAACTCACACCTGTGATCTCAGGACATTTGTATCAGCATGGGCTACCATGCCGACAATAGATTCCAAAATCACTAAGTAAATGATATTTTTGTACAGCAAAGTATTTTCTTTCTAGCTTGAATTTTCAAAATGCTGTATTTTCATTCCCAATTATTACTGGCAACAGATTCTAACACTTTTAGCTGTCAATTTAGTGTCAAGACCACCATTACTATTATACAAAATATATACATACAAAATACATCACAGAATGCAGTGTGAATCTTCTGGGAAATGATCTGTATCACAAAGCTTTCACAGAGGCACAACTTCAGTGATGACTGGGAGAGAGATCATGCCAATCCAGCAACACAGCTTCATGTATCAGGGGTCACTCCAAATTCCCACAGTCAAAAGCACAGAAATTATTCTCTTCATTACACCAGTATCTAGTCCAAATGGTTTTTTAAACACAAGGAAATGCAAAAAGCAGAGAAAAAGCCAGTCTATCAATTGTTGCTCCTGGCATAAAGGCCCACACCTGTAATCCCAGAGCTAGGGAGAAGAGTCTAAGGCAGGGAGGTAGAGTTTGAGAACAGTCTGGGCCACATAGTGAAACCCTGTCTCATTTTAAAGCTAATTCTTTCTTGTTGCCTTTTACCTGAGCTTCCTTGGACAGGACAGAGGGAGGGATATGACAACTCTTCTGTGTCTTGAAACGCCAGATTTAAAGAAAGAAAAGTCAATCAACTTTCCCTGCCAAAAGTCTGTGCAATTCCAACTTTAAGGGGGTGTTTTGAGAGAGGGAGGTAATTAAAAGACTAAAGTGATGATTAAAATAAATGTGAGGTTTCAATGAGGGAGCTCCAGATCGTGCAAGTGCAACTGGCTGCTGTTAAATATTCATGGCTCTCCTGCAGCTGCTCTGGAATGAGAAGCCAAGGCTATACCCTTTCTCCCACTCACTATCTCACCACTCATCTAGAATGAACACAACTGACAGTCTGTTAAATGAAGGGAAAATTAAATTTTTACAGAGAAAAATTCACTTTACAGATGTTCCATCTAGCTCTCCATTACAAAGTTCTATTCTTGAAGAAAATACCTATGTAGCACTACACAGAATATTTTACTTTCTTAAACGCAAAACCTATGATCCAGATAGCTCTGCTCAATGCTGAGTGAAAATAAGTGAAAGTTTTAAAAGGAAAGATAGTAATTTTCTGTTTAAAGCTAGTTGTTTAAATTATAAAAGTTTCAAGCCAGTTGGGTCAGCTCACTCCAGAAATTCTACTACTTGGGAGGCTGAGGTAGTTTCAGCTAGTTCAGCCAGCTTGGGCTGGAGTGAGACCCCACCTTAAGCACACAGAGACACATACACACATCTCTTGGTATCTACAGTGAGAAATCAACTTTGTAGTTCAGCATAAATCTCTACTTCTATTAATTATTCTGAAAGTTAGTGTTCTAATAATTGCCAATTAATATCTGTTAAAATGAAATATATCTTTTTACCAAAACAACCCAATTCATTAGGAGAAATATCTCCATTCATGAAAAATCACATTTGGCCCAAGAATTGTGAAAACATTAATAAAAATTCCAAGGCTTAATTATAACAGTGACTAATGGCTGGGGGAAAAAAAGATTTAGGGGGCTAAAAAGATAGCTCAGAGGTTAAGAGCACTGATTGTTCTTGCAAAGGATCTGGGTTTGATTCCCAGCATCCGCAGGGCAGCTAACAACCACCTGTAATTCCAATTCCAAAGGATCCAATGCCCTCCTCTGACCTCTGAAGGCACTGCACAACATGGGCACACCTACCTACATGTAGGAATTACACACATACACTTTAAAAAAAGTTAGACACTTGGAAGGTAGAGGCAGGCAGATCAAGGCCAGCCTGGTCTACAAAGCGAGTTTCAAGACAGCTGGGGCTACAGGGGCAGGGGGTGCCCTGTCTCAAAAAAAGACCAAAAAAAAAAAGAGAACTTCACTCTAGAAATGAGAAAATGAAAATACCTAAAAATACCTAAATCATTACTTGTTCCAAAAGAGTCTCCAGTCTAGCTCTTAAAAATTCTTTACTAAGAGATCTACAACATTGAGTGCTTCTCAGCAGCAAAATCTGAAAGCAAAAAAATAGACCTCAGATCTTATAGATTTTTAACTTTTAAAATTTATTTTGTATAAGGCTTGCATGTGTGTAAGCACACCCATGTGGTCCACTGCCCACAGGACAGAAGGGTGTTGAATACTCTGGAACTGGAGTTACAGAGGGCTGTCAGCCCCATGTGGGTGCTGGGATTCGAACTTACTTCTTCAGCAAGAACAGCCAGTGCTCTTAACTACTGAGCCACCTCTCTAGCCCTGATTTTCATCTACCTTTGCCTCAGAAGTCATTTTCAGGATCTAGACCACTCAGTCGACTATTTCCTTTCAATTGGTGGTGGTGGTGGTGGTGGTGGTGGTGGTGGAGGTGGAGGTGGTGGAGGTGGTGGAGGTGGTGGAGGTGGTGGTGGAGGTGGTGGAGGTGGTGGTGGTAGAGGTGGTGGTGATAGAGGTGGTGGTGGTAGAGGTGGTGGAGGTGGTGGTGGTGTTTTATTTTGTGTGGGTGAGTGTACTGCCTACATTTGTAAGATGACCTATGTCATGCAATGCCCAGTGAAGGTCAGAAGGAGGCATTGGATCCCCTGGAACTGGAGTTACAGGTGGTTGTTAGTTGCCATGTGCTAGAATCGAACCCAGGTCCTCTGCAAGAACAATGAGTGCTCTTAACCGCTGGGCCACCTCTCCAGCCCCTCTCTTTAAAAATTTGTAACCAGTAAGCTCAGAGTAGAAAAATTCTGAATGGGCATTCTTGGAGGTCGGTCTGTCTGCCTGCCTGCCTGCCTGCCTGGGAAGGGCAGCCTTTTTTAAACAGCCAGCTTCAGGCAATTTTCTATTCTGCAATCAACTGTTATCTCTGCTATGAGCAGAAAAGCAGGTATAAACTTGAAATGTAATCAAAAGTAACAAAAATATGCTGAGTAAAATTGGTAAATGAGGAAAAAGCCACTTACCAAGCCTCTTATTTGTTGTCTGTGCTGTAGGAGTGAGTAGGTATGTGTATAAGCACCTGGGTGTGTATCTTTTGCTGGAGATTTAAACTAGGGACCTGGCACACTTTACACAAGTGCTGCACTTCTCAGCCCATTTTTTTTCATGCAAGGATCTTACTATATTGCTCCAGCTAACTTTGAACTTGCTACCTAAGGAGTCTAGACTGGCCTCCAACTCTTGATCCTCCTTATGTCAACTCCTGATCACACTCAGCTCCAAATATGCTTGTTCTCCCCCGACCCTCCCACCTTTAAATGAAAATACCAATTTACAGAGAGGTCTAACATAAAACTGTCCTTAAGGGCAAAAAAAATGATTAAATAAGGGATGAGGGAATGGAGAGATGGCTCAGCAGTTAAGAGCTGCTCTTGCAGAGAACCTAGGTTCAATTCCCAGCACCCACATGAGAAGTAACAGCCATCCCTAACTCCAGTTGCATGGGATTTAAGACCCTCTTCTGGGGGTCATTGCATGACTTACATACGAAACACTTTTGTATACATTTTAAAGATTTAAAAAAATAAATAAGACATGAGCAAAATGGATTATGGTCTGAAATATACAGTGGAAAATCCAGAAGCCAGTTACCAGCCTCCCAAGGGCTTCAAGCAACAAATGTAAAGAAAAAATTCCAGTACAAAATCAGTTTATGTTCTACTAAAGGTACAACACAAAGCTGTGTCAATGATCAGAGAAGAATCAAGAATGGTTTCCCAAAAGGATTTACAATTAGTTGGGTCTTGGAACAGAAGCAGGAGTTAAGTTTTCAGACAATTATACAAGTGTGAGTGGGCTGTGGACATAATTCAGTGGAAAAGTTCACCTACCATGCACAAGGCCCTGGGCTCCTGGGCTCCACCTTCAGAAGAGGGAAGAGGGAGGCCCCAAAAGCAGCTCAGTGGAGAGCAAGGCAGCAGCTGCGGTTTGGCAGGCAAGTTACATGTTCCATTTTCTGCATTATCTCAAGGCAGTACAAGAGACTAAACTTGCCAAATCAGTTTCAAAGTTACTGCAGTAACAAAGGTACAAAACAAATGCTTGCAAAATACACTGAATAAAATATTAAATTTAGAGCAAGGTAACAAGATTAAGGTAACAATATCAGAGGAGTAAAAATCAAAGAGTTTCATAGGTGACTGTCATGGGTGGAAATCTAGGCTAATGTCTACAATCTGTGGTTATGTAGATGGTAATGTCATTATCAGAAGATTAAATGGGGTAATGGGCAACCCTGTGCAGCCTCCCTTCCTTATTTGTAAAAGGGAAATATACCCAGGTCTACATCATTGCCTTGTAAGGATTCAATGAAAAAACTGCTTCAAATGAACTTAATATAGGCTTCTCTGTAGGTTCAATCCCCACTAAACACTGGCCCTTATCAGCAGTGGAAAGAATGCAATGTCACTTATGAAACTTTTAGAAAGAAACAAGGTCATACTATGTGGCCAGACCTGGGCTAGCTCCACCACACCTTCATATTCACGAAGCCTGTGATGTGCCATGCCCCGCTCTTGGTAATGAGCCAAGCCCCTTTAGGATCTGCATTATAATTATAGCACCTAGTACACTCAATACGCAGCTGATGTCTAATATATGCTAGGCCAAGGATCACCCAACACAGGACCAAGCTTCATTATGGAGTGTGAAATTGCTATCAACCCTTTTAGTGCTACAACTTTTTCCCCCCAAGAAGTATCTTTGCCAGGTGTGGCGGTGCCCACCTTTAAATCCCAGCACTTGGGAGACAGAGGCAGGCAGATCACTATGAGTTCAAGGCCAGCCTGGTCTACATAGTGAATTTCAAGACAGCTAGGGCTACAGGGAGACCCTGTCTCAAAAAGAACCCCCAAAAATATCATTTTAATTATTTATATATTAAAACAAAGGTCTAAGTATAGAACACCTTAAGGCTGCAGTACACCAAATATTACTTTAAAAGACACTTTTTGTCTTCTACACAAAGTATTCTGTTGTGATTTCTTAATTTGAGACGTCTTGAAAACTACTCTCTCAATCCTAGCTTTTGGTCAGTCTACACTGAGCGTAAGAATGGAAATACTGGGGCTGGAGAGATAACCTAGCGGTTAAGAGCACCGACTGCTCTTGCAGAGGACCCAGGTTCGATCCCCAGCACCCACATGGTGGCTAAGAACCGTCTGTAACTCCAATTCCAGGGGAATCCGAGACCCTCTTCTGACCTCCGCGGCATTGCACGACACGGGTGCACAAACCTACATGCAGACAGTACACTCATACACATACAAAAATAAAAAAAATAAAAAAAAAAAAAAGAATGGAAATACTGCCGAGCATGTTGGCGCACGCCTTTAATCCTAGCACTTGGGAGGCAGAGGCAGGTGGATCTTTGTGAGTTCAAAGCCAGCCTGATCTACAGAGTAAGTTCCAGGCCAGGTGGGGCAACAGGGAGACCCTGTCTTGAAAAGACAAAAAAAAAGGAAATACTAGGAAGGATTTATTAGGCTATATATGAAGGACTTGAAAATATTTTCAAAAAAATGTACACATTAACTGTACGTTTCCAAAACTTTCTAATATAAAACTCCCTTAAGTATAGGTACCAAAATACATATTTATATATACATCACTGGGGTAGCACATTGGAAATAAATTATTCTCTACATATTTTTAGAGAAGTAATTTGGCACCATAGTCTAAGAGCCACCTCAAAAATACTTAAGACCTGTCTCAGAAAACCACCACCACCACCACCAACAACAACAACAAAAAAATCACACTCACAAAAATCCTAGGCCTCAAGATTCCCCCTACAAATGAGAAGCTCTAAAATGTTATTATAGGGGCTGGAGAGATGGCCTAGCGGTTGGGAGCGCAGACCGCTCTTGCAGAGGACCCGGGTTCGGTCCCCAGCGCCCACATGGCGGCTGAGAACCGTCTGGAACTCCAATTCCAGGAGAACTCCAGTTCCAGGGGAGTCCGAGACCTTCTTCTGACCTCCACGGCGTTGCACGACACGGGTGCACAGACTTGCATGCAGACAGTATATTCATACACATACAGAAATAAATAAAATAAAATAAAATTTTTTTTAAATGTTATTATACTGCATCCATCTTACCCCAGAAGTTAATCAGAGGACCATAATTCAAGGTCTTGACACTCTTCAATTTCAAGTAAAATATAAAAGTCCAGTGTAGGCTTCACAATGCTGAGTCAAAATCAGTAGTGGTGACTTGTGTAAGGTATGATGGGTGCCAAGTATAAAGTCCCCAATTCTCAGTCTGTAGAATAAGATAAGTAGACAGAAAAGGAGGCATTTGCCAAGGTGAGCTCTTTACTCAAAATACCCAAGGAGAACTGGATATCCTGTGACTTCCTCAGGAGTTTAAGGACAGAATGGGAAATGAATCCAAAACATCCAGTAAAAGCAGAACCTATGCACTGCAACAGAGCTTGAAACCTATATACTCCCTCTGACTCTGCTCTGGAGACAAGTACTTTCCACTGCTCCTGCAGTCAATCACTCATAAACTCACTGCTCCTTGCTGGTGATATTAGTGGTGGCATGCAATGTTCTTTCAAAGAACTGTGTAATTTTCTGACTAAGTCAAACAACCAATTACTTCAAACAATCTGATTTTAAGACAGTCGGCAAATACTGCATACTTTCAGACCATTTTCAAAGACGTATTTCTCTAGAAAACAGGATGAGAAACTCTGAATTTTACAGAAGCAAAAAACAAGTAAATCACTTAATCTATAAAGACTTGTCATACATTACAGGTCCTATGATTAGGCTCTTTATCCCAGGAAAATTCAAACCAAGGTAACTACTCAATTGGCATTATTCTATCATCCCTAATTTAAATAGTCCTAGAAAGGAGGGACATGTACTTCCTTGAGATGAAGATGCAAGGTAAAAAAGTTCTAAAAACACTTTCCTACAATGATAATTGGTCCATGTAATTTAATCACCTTTCCTCTGTATAGGAAATCCAGAAAGTTACTTTTCTGCAGCAACTTCTTCAACTGTCAAGGTTGGTGTAACAACTACTCAGCATTGCTTTGAGTATTAACAATGAGGGGGGAGGACATAAAACTGAAATGCAAAATATAAAGCACTAGGCAAATACATATCAAAGGTACTTGACAGTTGTCCATTCAGTCAAATCATAATCTCAAAGTTGAATTTCAGGGCCACTGAGCTGGCTCAATGGCTAAAGGCACTTACTGTAGAGCCTGATGACTTAAGTTTGATCCCTGGGTGCCACACGGCAGAAGCGAATCCAGTGGGCTGTCCTCTGATCTTCACATGCATGCAGTGGCATGTACCTCTCCCCCCAAAATGAATAATTGAAAAATTCTAACTTTCAGTCTGAAAATTCAAGATTACTTCACATAACACTTATAATCATGTCTATTTTTTCTTTCATTAAAAAAAAAAAATCAGTCACATTTTTGGAATTATTCAATTCAAACACACAGTGTATCAATGTAGTAACACTACCCGTAAGTAATATGTTGTTTTCAAGTAGGTGCCAGGATCTGTGCTAAGTGTGCTACATGCATTCACTCATTAAAGTCCTACAGTACCCTATGGGAAAATGAAGAACTGAAGCACATATCCAAGTAAACTGTCCAGATCATAAGGTTAGCAAATGATTGAGCTAGACAAGCTGTGTGTCAGCTTCCGGCTACCCTTCATCCCTCTATAGTCAAACAGCCACTAGCCAAATATGGCTATAACAGTTAAAATGTAGTTAGTCTCAATTAAGTGGTGGGATTATCAAACATAAATCACATTGAGAACATGGCATGCTTTATAATTCTCAAAATGATTTTAATATTTTTATTTTTGATTCACAATAGTCACACATATTTGAGGCACAGTAACAGTAAACATGTACACAGTGTGTAAATGATCAATTAAGTGTAATACACTTCCAGAAATCTCTTCACATACCAATTCTTTGTACCAGAGGTCTGGAGAGATGCTGCAGTGGTTAAGAGCACTGGCTGCTCTTACAGAGGCAACTAACAGCCTCCTGAACTCCAGTTCAAGGGGATCCAATGCCCTCTGCAGGTACTGTATGACACAGGTACACACATTCCCATACATTCAGGAAAAACACTCAAACACATAAAATCAAAAATATTTTAAAGTCTGTACTGAGAATCAAGTGTCTATTTTTGGAGAGGGGGCACATAATAACCCTGCTGTGCTACAGAACACTAGAACTTATTCCCCCATCTGTTATCAAGGCTTTCAATCCCCCTTAGCATGCCATTCTATCACAGGAGCACTGATACAGCTCAGCCACTTATGATAACACAAACATCTTCCACTCAGTCCTCCTCACATCTTTCCCTCCCTTCACCAGCCAGCTCCTGACAAACACTTGTTCTTTATAATTTTGTCACTTCAAGAACATTAAGAGACATGAGCCCCTGAATCCACTCATATATATCAATATTCTATTCCTTTATTGCACATAATATTACATTGTGTGGATATACTACTCACCTACTGAAAGACACTTGGGCTTTTTTTCTAATTTGGAAGTATGACAAAGTTGTAGATAGCTTTTGTATGAACTAAGTTTTCATTTCTCTTGGCTAACGATCCATGGAAACACCTTCTAGGTCATATGGTGAAATATATGTTGAATGAGAAACCTGCTATTTTCCAGAATGGAATGTAGTTAGGCATCCTCATCATCATCATCAATGACAGGTCTCAAGTCATTTTTAGTAACTGTGAAATACTCTAAAAGTTTGAAACAACTCAATACTGGTACTTAGATCATTTTTAATTAAAATTTTTTAATTGATTTTATTTTGTGTGCATGTGTGCTCAAGCATACCTGCCTGCCTTGGCATGTATGTGGAAGTCAAAGAACAACTTGCAGGTGTCAGCTCTCTCCTTCCACCTTGTGGGCTCCAGGGAGTGAACTCAGACTGTCAGGCTTAGTGGCAAAGCAATCAGTGTTATCTACAGAAAAACTAAAGTGCCAATCTTACAAAATTCTTTTAAGTCATATTGTTGAGTCACAAGGTATATTTTTTAATAATTTTAATGTTTATGTTTTTTATTTTAAATGACTTTTTTTTTTGAGGCAGGGTCTCCCTTCCGCCTGTCTCTGCCTCCCAAGCACTGGGATTAAAGGTATGCACCACCACACCGAGTTTAAAGACAGTTCTTAGCCGCCATGTATCACATTTGTACCACAAGGTACAAATATTTTAAAGGCCCTCTTCTGACCTCTGCGGCATTGCACGACATGGGTGCACAAACCTACATGCAGACAGTACATTCATACACATACAAAAATAAATAAAATTAAATTAAAAAATTTAAAAAAAAAAGAAAGGAAGAGAGGCAGGAGGCTCTGAGATGGAAGCCTGCCTGGTCTACAGAGCAAGTGCAAGTCAGTGGGCTACAGAGAAGACTCTGTATCACAAAAACCAACAATCCTTTAGCAGCCAAGTATGGTGGTACAGACCTATATCTCACTCAAGGAGGCTGAGGCAGGAGAATTGCTGCAAGGTCCAGACTTTGTGAGTTATAAGCAAAGCACTATACAAAATGAGACCCTGTCTCAACCAACCAACCAACCAACCAACCCACCCACCCACCCACACCTATAAAACCAAATCAATAATGGACTAATGAACACATAACTTTAATAAATATAAATGGTCGGGCTGGAGAGATGGCCTAGCGGTTAAGAGCACCGACTGCTCTTGCAGAGGACCCGGGTTCGATCCCCAGCACCCACATGGCGGCCGAGAACCGTCTGAAACTCCAATTCCAGGAGAACTCCAGTTCCAGGGGAATCTGAGACCCTCTTCTGACCTCCGCGGCATTGCAAGACATGGGTGCACAAACTTGCAGACAGTACATTCAAACACATACATAAATAAATAAAATTAAAAAATTAAAAATAAATAAATAAAAATGGTTAATAAACACATGAAAATGGAAATGCAAATTAAAACTACTTCGTGAGATTCCATCTTAGCCACATAAGTCAGAATGGCTACCACCCAAGAAAACAAGTACTTGGTCTGGAGAGATGAGTCAGTGGTTATGAGCATTGGCTGCCCTTTCAGAGGACCCAGGCTCAGATCACAGCCATCTACAGGGTGTAGCTAACAACTGTCTCTAACTACAACTCCAAGGGATCCAACACCCTCTTCTGGCCTCTTTGGGCACTGCACACACATGGCGTACTCAATGTACATACAAGCAAAACACTTTTTTTTTTTTTGGTCTTTTTGAGACAGGGTCTTCCTTTAGTCCCAGCTGGCCTAGTGCTCACTATGTAGACCAGGCTGGCCTTGATGTCACAGAGATCCGCCTGCCTCTGCCTTCCAAGTGCTGGGATTTGAAAAAGAATGCTAATGGGGCTATGAACTTGGGCAGTCACTATGGAAATCAATAAACTTGGGAGGAAGAGGTAGGTGGATCTTTGTGAGTTCAAGGCCAGCCTGGCCTACAAAGCAAATTTCAGGCCAGCTGGGACTACAAGGAGATCCTGTTCTCAAATGGATCAAAAAACAAACAAAAAAATTTCCCAAAATCACTGAAAACAGAACTACCATATGACCCTGCTATATGTACCTGAGTTGGATATATACCCATCATGGAGATACTTATATATATATGCACTATTCACAATAGCCAGGAAATGGACCATCCTAGATGTCCATTAACAGATGAAAGCCTAGGGCTGGAGAGATGGCCTAGTGGTTAAGAGCACCGACTGCTCTTGCAGAGGACCCGGGTTCGATCCACAGCACCCACATGGCAGCTGAGAACCGTCTGCAGCTCCAATTCCAGGAGAACTTCAGTTCCAGGGGAATCTGACACCCTCTTCTGACCTCTACGGCATTGCACGACACAGGTGCACAGACCTACGTGCAGACAGTACATTCATACACATAAATTAAAAAAAAAACAAAAAACAAACAGATGAAAGACTAAAAGTATGTATGGTTCTAGGCTGGAGATGGCTCGGCAATTAAAAACACAATTAAAAAAAAAAGACTTATTAGAGTTTAAATCCTAGCACCCACATTAACAAGCCAGGAATACCTACCTGCAAATGCCTATAACAGAAGATGGTTTGGGTTTACTGGCTTCCTACCTAGTGTAGATGAGACCACCAAGTTCAAGGCCCTTTGTTTCAGAAAAGCAGACTGAGTGTCAGAAGAGGACATCCAATACCCTCTTCTGGCCTCCTCTACACAACACAGGTACACACACCCAGACACCCACACACACAATCTTTAAGGGGTGGTAAGATGGCTCAGTGTTAAGAGCACCTGCCATCAAGCCTAACAACTTGAACTTGAGTTCAATCCCTAGGACTGAAGTGAAAGGAGAAAAGTGACTCCCCAAGTTGTCCTCTGACCCCCATCCCTGTGGCACAGTAGACACATGCCCATACACATTCAAAATAGATTAAAATGTAATTTTAAATTAATAAATCTTAGGAAGAGAATATGCAGAAAGTAGAGAATTGAGAGGGTAATGGAATACATGTGCTAAGAAGGCAATGGGGAGACTAACTGGGGGAAGATGGAAGTGACAGCAGTTTAATCCCAGCACTCAGAAGGCAGAGGCAGGCAATCTCTGAGTTCAAAGCCAGCCTGGTCTACACAGCAAGTTCCAGGCCAATGGGGGCCACAGGGAGACCCTGTCTCAAAAAGCAAATATAAAAAAAAAAAACTGTATTGACGAGTTTTTTTTAATTACTGAATTTCTGAAATGGCCCTAAATGTACTTCTGCCATTTTGTATTATGCATATATGTGCAGTGGTGTACTTAGCATAGACTATAAATATCAAGCAACTGAAAAACACGGAAAATGTTGTATTTTCCGTATCATTCAACCCAGATTTAGTTCTTTTACATAAAAATAAATATAATTGCTGGGCGTGGTGGCACATGCCTTTAATCCCAGCAGAGGCAGGCGGATCTCTATGAGTTCAAGGCCAGCCTGGTCTACATAGGGAGCTCCAGACCAGCTGGGACTAAAGGGAGACCATGTCTCAAAAAGACCCAAAAACAAACAAATAAATACAGCCATCTCATTAGTATGCAAATTTTGTTTGTCTTTAATAACATGTATAATAAAGGGCTGACTGTTTTAAAATAAATTTGTGCAGCCGGGCGTGGTGGCGCATGCCTTTAATCCTAGCACTCGGGAGGCAGAGGCAGGCGGATCTTTGTGAGTTCAAGGCCAGCCTGGTCTACAGAGCGAGTTCCAGGACAGCTGGGGCTACAGGGAAACCGTCTCAAAAATACCAAAAAGAAAAAAAATAAAATAATAAAAATAAAAATAAATTTGTGCTTTATTGTCTGTAGCTATTTGTCTACTTATTTTCATCTCTATATGCATGCCCTGGGTCAAGAGACATTTAAGGTCCTGATGTAAATCATCAGTTAATTCCCCTGACCAGCAGGACGAATACTGTGAGAACCAGTTAAAGTCTCAGGTCACACTCACAACCACTTCATCAAGAACCCTGGGACTAAGATACAGCAAGTTATCTGAAAGATCCTTCATTCTAAGGTCTGAGGACCAGCCCAACTATCTACACAAACTTAAACACAAGGTCAGAATTCTCTTATCTACAAAACTCATCTTTAATGGGAAACCTGGGCAAGGCATCACTACTGAGAGGCTCAGCAGGTAGGACACTTGCAGTCCTTCCAGAGGATTAGGTTCATGATGCTAACAACTCCAGTTTCAGAGGATCCAACACTTTCTTCCGGCCTCTTCCAGTATTGCACGCACGGTACACACATGCACTTACATACAATCAGGCAAAACGTTCATATAAATAAAAATCAATTATTTTTTAATTAAAAAAATTTTTGCCAGGTGTGGTGGCGCACACCTTTAATCCTAGCACTCCGGAGGCAGAGGCAGGCGGATCTTTGTGAGTTCAAGGCCAGCCTGGTCTACAGAGTGAGTTCCAGGACAGCTTGAGGCTCCAGGGAGGCCTTGCCTCAAAAAGACAAAAAAACAAACAAAAAAAATTCTGGCGACATTTGCTTTTGTTTTGTCCCTAAAATTCCCATAATATGCATCACCTTCATAATTAAAGGACAAGGAATTAAGTTTTTTAGTTTATCAGTCTTCACAGACATTATTCTCTTTACTCATACAATACAAACTTACTCATCACTTGTAAGATAATGGGCTAATACTGCAATACCTACATGCTCTCTACAAGAGTTCAAAATTCAAGCTGAGCATGGGTAGTAACCCAGCTAAACTATGACATTCATTTTAAAAATACAATTATTATTTTTATTTTATGTGTGATTTCCTGTATGTAGGTACATCTACACATGCAATGCCAGGAGGCCAAAAGAGGGCACCTGGTTGTTAGCTCCAATGGCAGTGCTGGGAACTGAACCTGGATCCTCTACAACAGTAGCCAGTGTTCTTAACCTCTGGGTCCTCTCTCCACCTAATTAACAGACCCTGAAAAGGTGTTAAGCTTGGCCAATCACATTATTGCCCCCCTTTAGGCAGCAATGATCCAGTAATTGGGCAAGTGACAGGAAATCTGATTCTTGCAGTCAGTCCTTGGATTCCCAAGTCTAAATGGTATTCTCCTGGTACAAGTTGGAACACTAAACGGTTTGGGTTTGTTTGGCTTAAAGTAGCTTGAGTTGGCCGGGCGTGGTGGCACACACCTTTAATCCTAGCACTTGGGAGGCAGAAGCAGAACTCTGGCCCTAGTTGGCCTGAAACTCACTATGTAGACCAGGCTGGCCTTGAACTCACAAAGACCTGCCTGCCTCTGCCTTCCAAATGCTGAGATTACAGGCATGCACCACCACGTCCAGCAATTCAGGCTTTTTTTTTTTTTTTTTTTTTTTAATTTTTTATTAAGTGCTTTGCTTGCCGATATATATGTACTGGTATGTGGTTGTAGTGGCACAGGAAAACCAGAAGAGGGTGTCAAAGCAGCCATGCAGGTTCTGGGAATCAAAGCCGGAGTCCTCTAAAAGAACAGTAAGTTCTGTTAACCTTCAAGCAACTGCTCCAACCCCAGATTTCAACTTCTTGCAGCAGTGCCTATTCACTATTTGGTACCTTCAATGTATGACATGTGAGCTGTTCTTAGAAAGCATTTCCACGTTTGTTTTCTCTCTCTGACTAGCCACCATGCACTGTGTCATAAGAGGAAGCCAACACTCCTAATCTTGCATTCCTTCAAAGGCTGTAACACTTCACATGTCAGAATGCCTCAATTGTAGAGAAACATGCAGATTTTAACTCAGATGCTTTTTGTTTTTTAAATTATTTTATTTTATTTAAGTTAGGTGTATGAATGTATTGTATGCAGGTCTGCATGTTAGGTTTGGGCCCCCCGGGGTCCGTGCAATGCCACGGAGGTCCAAAGAGGGCGTCGATTTCCCCCTGGACTAACTGGGTTCGTCCTGGAAATTGGAGTTACAGATGGTTCGCAGCTGCCATTGGGGTGCTAGGTATCAAACCCGTGTCCCTCTGCAAGAGCAGTTGGCGCTCCCTACCACTAGACCATCCCTCTCCAGCCGCCTCAGATGCTGTTTTTTTTGTCTTTTCAAAGAGACCCTGTAGCCGACCCCAGCGGTCCTGGAACGCACTCTGTAGACCAGGCGGCATTGAACTCACCAAGATCTGCCGCTCTGCCTCCCAAGTGATAAGAAATTAAAGGCGTGTGCCACCACAACCTGGCTCAGATGCTTTTATTTAAAAAAAAAAAAAAAAAAACCACACACAAACATCCTTCCACTAGTCTCTTTGCAAACACAAAACAGATAATATTTTTTTTCCAAATTGGGATAGAAAGCAGTATTTAAAACCTGCTTAGATATTTCATGCATTCACCTGTTTAGCTGGGGGGTGGTGGCACGTGCCTTTAAATCCTAGCACTTGGGAGGTGGATCTCTGTAAGATCCATTTGGGTTCTAGGCCAGCTGGGCTTCAGGGAGACACTGTCTCAAAATGACCAAAAAAGAAAGAAAAGAAAGAAAAAAAAAAGAAAGTTCAAAACTGTTTAACCTGTGATTTCCAATACTCCATGATTTCTGAGCTGTGCTACAGCCTATCTGCACTGCCTTTACTGGGTTCATGTTTGCTACCTTAACAGGTCAATTACTGCAAAGAAAAGCATAAACAGCTAAGTAAATAAAGCAAACAAGTCAAAACTTAACCAAGCATAAGCAACTACTCTAAATTACTCAACAGAATAGCAGTGAGCATAGGGTACACAGAGCTGAAACCACCACTGCAGAAGGTGTAACATAACCACCAAGTTTACAATCAGTGGCACAGTAGACAACAGAATACTTTTGAAAAACTAGTCAGTATGCTCTGTAACCAGTTGTAACTGCCTTGGGAGGGAGGGGGGGGGGGGGAGGGAGGAGAAGTTCCAGTTTTAGTTTACAAACAAAGGATTTGTTGCCTGAAAACGGTTTCTTTCTAGACTATAGTCAATCCCTTGCTTTATTCCAGACCTTCCAATACAATTTCTGGCTGCTGAAAACACCATCTGACCCCGCTAAGATAGAAATCACCACCCGGGCTACTAAGATGGTAACTTATGACAGTTAATGATATTTAAGTATGCCAAAGCACAACAGCTCAAAATGCATTCCAGAAGCTACTTTAAATGCACTGCTTACTGCCTCCAAGGCTTTTTCAGCTTATATTTAAGTTCTAGAACCTGTTTAGAAAACAAAACCAGAAAAACAGGAATACTACTCTTGGGGTACACTTCAGGAAGACAACTTTAACCCATCCCAATAACATCACACACCCATGAAGAAAGCTGTTATATATGGAAGAACATCTATTAAAACAAAACCACTGAAGAGGTTGCTCTAGCATGCACTGGGCAATGGTTTATGATCCCCAGCACTGCGAGCAACAACAAAAAGTAGAATTCCCCCAGTCTTCATTTATTCTACACAACAGACAGCTGTGAATCCCTAATAAATGCCAAACTGTGATAAACACAGGAAAAACTACAAAAACTAATAATACCCTACCCTCCAAAGAGTTGACAACGGAGGCAAACTGGCAATTCAAATTAAAAATACACTTAGGGCTGGAGAGATAGCCTAGCGGTTAAGAGCACCGACTGCTCTTGGCGAGGAACCCGGGTTCGATCCCAAGCGTCCCCACATGGCTGCTACGAACCGTCTTTAACTCCAATTCCCCAGGGGAATCCGAGAACCCCTCTCTGAACGCCGCGGCATTGCACAACAAGAGGTGTACAAACCTACATTGCAGACAGTACACTCATAGCACATACAAAATAAATAAAATTAAAAAAAAAAAATACAGCTTAAGTATTATGACAGACGTTGGAGGGGTGCAAAAGTCTTCCTAAGATATCTGGAAGAACAAACTAAGTTCAGCCAGGACACAGAAAGGAAACGTAACTTAAAAGAAAACAAAAAACATGAGGTACTGAGAGGTAAGAAAGACACTCTACTCCACACTCAGAACACCAGCTTGGTATATATGAAACATACATGCTCTGTGTAGAGGGCAGATGGGTGGTGGTGGCATGCTGTTTCCAGAAATTCTAAAGACATAGGACAAAAACAAATCTAAAATTCAAGATTTAGGTTTCCTCCTAAAAGCAATGTGAATCAAGAGATAAATTTCAGGCAGGGCTAGAAGTGATTTGTGTGGGATTTTTGAAAAACAACTGTTCAGAACCCAAGACTGAAAATTGGCCTTTAAAAGTTAAGGCTGTTTAAGTGGAAAAGGCAGGTCCAGGAAGCTGGTAGGTATTGTGTATCCTGAGATACACTGCAATGGGGGTACAGTAAAAAATACCATCCTGGGGAATTCAAACCTTTTAGAGAATAGTAAGAAGGGCTGGGAGACGGCTCAATGGTGGAGCACTTTTCCGGCATCCATGAGGCCCGAGGTTCTAGCCATAGCACCAGAAGAGTTAAAAGGGGTACAAGCACCACAGCTGCGCATGGTGGCACACCTCTGTACACCTTTATTCCTAGCACACTCCAGAGGCAAGGCAAGGCAACCTGGTCTACATATAATGTTCCATGCCAGTTGGGACTAAAAGGGAGACCCTGCATCAAAAAGACCCCCCCAAAAAAGGGGGGTACACCTTTGAAAAAGGGAGTGTGAGAGAAATAGGATAAACAGGGTATAAAGACACAGTCCTGGAACCCAGCACTGAAGAGGCTGGGGACCAGCCTGGGCTATACCACCACCCAGTCTGCACAAGAAACCTTGCATCCAAGAATAGCAAGGCTTTCTCTTCAGCCTTCTTTGAAAAGACCGTCTCCACTTTACAAAGCTCTCACCATCATGTGCCCCCTCATCATGCCCACAATGACATTCACCTCACTGGGCACTTTCCTTCACTGGCTATCATTTGATGCTCTGATCTTTTTAACAAATTCCTTGAAAGCAGCTCATCACTTACTTAATGATGCTTTGAAAGAGAAATGTCTGAATGAGTCAGGTGGGTGTGGTGAGTATAATGCCAATGATCATCCCACCCCCAGAGACAGAGGAAGAAATTAGTTTGTTACAATTCAAGAGGGGCCGCCTAGGCTTCAGGTGGTGAGACTTGTCTCAAAACAACAAAGAAACAACAACAAAAAGTGACTGAAGATACAGAATCGACTCTTTTAATAATCCTTAGGAATTTGTACATACCTTTGATTCCTTTTACATAAAAGGATAGTGGACTCAGGGATGCTGTCTGGGAACAGCTACTGAAGTAGATAGATATGCTTTGAAGCGGAGAGGTCCTCTCTCTGTAGAGAGTTGTTCACAAAAAGATGAGCATTGATAAAATAAGCACACCGCAGCATGGTTGACTCTTGGAAGGCTAACAGTGAGCAAAAGGAGATTAGGACTTCTCACACAGAACTGAAAGATGGGGAAGTTAATCTCTAATGGGGAACATGGAGCAGTGGACACAGGACTTCTGGGCACACTCACCAAACCATCTCACTAAGAACCTAAATGCTCACTGTAGTTCATCAAGCCTGTATACTTAAAGTTGGTACACTACTCTGTACCTAAGCTCAATCCATAAGGTCAAATAGGCAAAGGGCATTACTTTAAGGGAGCATATAGAAGATGACAATGAGAAGAGGTTCTGGTGAGGGAAGGGGGTGAAAGAGAAAACAGGCCAGAACCTGTAGGGGTTCTGAAGGAGGGGTCAGAACTTACAGTATTTAAGGAATGGAATGGCCTCAGGTAATTTTGGTAAACTACAGCCACTTGAAATTCCCTAAATCTTGGAATTTCTTAGTACCTACTTAAGTAACTAGTAAACATGGGCCACATAAATAATCCCAAATTAAGCCATATATAACCTCCCATTCCATGACAAATGTATGTATTTTGTAGGACACAGCAACTAAAAAAAGCTGAGTACCATAGGATCCTGAGGGCCAGCAATCTAAAAGCTGCATGAGCTAACTGGCACATCTAAGCCTACAGAAACCATAGCTCCAAAAGCAAGCAGTGTCACCATTTCCTAAGAAGGCAAATAACACAGCGGATCTGGAGAACAGCCCTCTACTCTCCCTCAGTATTCCATGGTCCTTATTCTTCAGAGCAATTGCTGAGGGGTCAAAGTAATCGACCGGCATTTTTTCTGTTTCATTTCCTTTGCTCGCGTGTCTCTCTAGAGTATTTCAAACTCCACAAGCACAGGGGCCTTGTCTGTCTTTGCACCAACTGTGCACACAGAGTTCAGTCAGCTACGTGCTCAATAAAAACTTGTCCAATGACAACTATCAGGTAATTTATTTTAAGGTCACCAAGAACACACAAGATCAAGTCAGTACTAGTAAGTCAGTAAGTCCGATGCAATAGCAAATACAAAACAAATTATTACTCTAGTCCCAGTCAAAGTAATCTTTAAAACTACTAGCTTTTGTACCAACTTTAGGTTGAAAGGGTTAATGTTTGATGATCTAGAAGATAGAGGTAACTGTTCGATATATTTTAGAGTATTTTTTTTGTTTATTTAGTGGTTACAATAATTAATATTTTAGTTTTAAAGCGCCTTTTTTTTGGTATTTTTGAGACAGGCTCCCTTTTAGGAGACCAGGCAGGTGTCCTGGAGCTCCCGCTCTGGGTAGACCAGCTAGCCTTGAACCCCAGAGATAACCTACAACCTAACTCTGCCTCCCAGTGGCTGATTAAAGGCGTGCACGCAACGACACGCCCAGCTAGAGTATTTTTATGAAAGAAGCACTACAATGAAACCAGTATGACTCAAGGTGTAAAACCACAGCTGTGGGTTCTCAGGAAACGGGTAAGAGGCCTGGGAGTCTGCTATCTGAAAGGCACTGTCAGATAGCCTTTAGAAGGTTCCAGCAAAGATCGTAACTACGCTGCTGTGGCTTTTCCACAAAACTTCTACAGCACTTCTATAGCACTTATTGACTCTTAGGAGCGGAGTTGTCTGTGGCTCATACAGGGGAAGGCCAGAAATTACAGTGCGGAGAATGGAAGTTGTCAAGGAAGGAGCACACTTTACACACATTGTTGCTTCTTCCACCAACTCTCATAAGCTAGTTATTTCTCTGCAATTGTAATAGGCATCTGAAATCATTTCCTTTCATCTACCTCTCCACAAAAGTTCTAAAAACAACCTTTTCAGAGGCAATATTCAAATAACCCAGATTAAATTAAAACATTGTTTTCAACTCAACATTGAGATAAAATCTAGATAGGCTGATGGGTTGCCGCCTATCCTGCAGATTATAAGGTAGAAGGACGACTCTTCACAGAAAGTTTACCTCTGGACTACAGACACTTTGTGAAGAGAAAGACCCAGATGCGGCAAGCAAATAAATGTTTTTAAAACTCGGGAACTGAAAAACTTGACAAAAGTTATAAATTACAAAGTAATTTAAAAATGAATAAAAATTTTTTTATTTTTATTTTTATATATTTGAATACAATTTTAAAAAAAAATAAAAAAATAGGAAATGCAGGACAAAAATGTACACTACTAGGCAAATAATATAACGACAAAAGATTACAGCAATGATTCGCAGTGTGGGACTGGAGAGATGGCTTTCAGCAGTCAAGAGCACTGGCGGCTCGTGCAAGAGGACCCAGGTTCATTCCCCACGTGGTGGCTAGCAACAGCCTGTAACTCCAGCACCAAAAAGATCTGATGCCTCTGGCCTCCAAGAGCATTGCATGACATGGTTGTACTAACAGACATGCAGGCAACTTACAACTCAACCTCATACAATGCACCACACAAAAAATAAAAATAAAATTAAGAGCTTCAGCATGGTGGCAATGGCTTAGTCCCAAACTCGTGGAGCAGAGGCAAGGAGATCTCGGTGAGTGCCATGCCAGCCTAGTCTACATAGCAAGTTCCAGGCCAGCTGGACTACAAGGGGAGACTGTCTCAAAAAGACAAATAAATAAATGGGTGGGAAAAAATAAAAATAAAAGGGTAACTAAAAAGAATGATTGGGCACTCAAGAGAAACAAGAGAACGCAAAAGGATGTATGTGTGAATTATTTAATTTATTAAAAAACTTACCAAGCCTAGGAAAATTACTCTAACCCAACACTTAAAAATCAGCAAAGAGTCCCATAAGTTTGTTCATTGTAAGGTTCTTTTTTTATATACTTCACTTAAAAGGCTGATCTCCCATTGGCAGAGGCAGGGATAAGAAACACTCACTTACTTCAATGGTGCCAACCTGGGAATTCCACCATTAGATGTTTCTTCTTTTTCCCCCCAAACCCAAACCTGCCACCTTACACATACAAACATAACCTCCTCAGCTGTCCACCACTCCTCCAAGATCCAGTGTTAAAAACTTAGCAATATGTCAAAGAACAAAACAAGGGCTAAAGAATGGGACATGCTGGGAAAAGGGATCTCTGAGGTGTCCATCAAAGAAAGGGGAGAGAGGGGCCACAAGGCCATCCCTGGTCTACAAGCAGTTCTAGGCCAGGCTGGGGCTAACAGGGGAGAAACCCGTCCTTGGTCTTCAAATCAAAAGACCTAAAAATTTAATTAATTAATTAATTAGTGTAGGGACCAAAGAAAGTCAGGCTTCATGGCACACAAGACCTGAACCATCCCAGAACTAGAGAAGCTAAAATCAGTCAAGGAGCTGAAGGCAAGCCTGAGTTGTGTAGTCAATACCAGGCCAGCTAGACCATATCCTTGAAAAAAAATAAAATAAAAAACCCGGGCGTGTGGTGGCCCAGGCCTTAATAATCCTAAGCTCCTCTCCTCAGGAGGCAGAGGCGATGGATCTCGTGTGAGTCAAGGCCAGTATGGGTGACAGAGTGGAGTGCCAGGACAAAAAAAGCCAGAGCTACAGGAGACCCTGTCTCAAAAAGACCCAAAAAAAAACAAAAGATAAAATAAAAAGAAAAAAATAAAAAGCTATGTGTGGTGGGCACACCTTTAATCATCCAGGCCAGCACCAGACTCCCAGGAGGCAGAGCAGACAGAGCTCTGGTGAGTTCACAAGGCCAGCCGGGTCCTATACATAGGCTAGCTCCAGGACCTGGGACTAAAGGGAGACCCTGTCTCAAAAAAGGTCTCAAAAAAAAAAAAAAAAAAAAAAAAAGACAGGCAGATCTTGCTTGAGTTCAAGGCGAGCCTGATCCACATAGTGAGTCCCAGGACAGCCAAAGCAAAAGGAAGACCCTGCCAAAAAAAAAAAAAAAAAAACCCCCCCACAAAACAAACAAAAACAAACAAAAAAAACAAAAAAAACCCTTCCTAATTACCTCTAGTTTACAGACCTTACCCATGGGACTGTTGCAATTGCAGGCTACCCTGTTGCTGCATGGTAAGACCCTATCTCATGCACAAATAAACACATAAATTTTAGAAATTATAAAGCTCTCTTCTGCCCTCCCCTGAGACCAGTAGAAGCCACTGCCGCTTATCCACCTCCCTTTTTCTAGTAACAATTTTCTTTGAGGGCTTTTCCTTCTGACTTGCCCTTTCGTCATTTTTGGTAATTCCAAGAAAAAATTAGTTTTCAAAAAAAAAACACATCTTCATGACTCTTGATATCTTCATGACTGTTTCATGACTCCACCTGCACAGTTAAATATACCTGATTATGTGTCAACAGTAGTGAAAAGCTGGTAGCTAGTTTTGTTGACATTTGTTCTCCTAGACCAAAAGAAATTGGGGGTAGGGGGAAATTCCCTACTAGTTGAATCCCAAATCAGAACATCTTTCACATCCTAGGAATTTCATAAATGCTCTTTTAGATGACTGGCACCATTTTCCTACTCAAACTGAGCACTATCAACTCTGTCCACCAAGGGCAACAGAGCTCTGTCCTACTGGACCATCACTCATTCAAAGCTGTTTTGTCAACTAACTGGCTGAAGATGGCAATGAAGACAAGAGTAATCGAGGACAATGACTGGGCCAGCCAACTAGCTAAGGATGTTTAATTTAAATAGTAGTAGCTCAGAGCCACAAAGCAATATGTGCCAGTCAACACACTATTGCAAAATTCCCAATTTTCATTTTTACCCAGTATCCAAACCCAACCACAAGGCTGGGGTTGACACTCAGAGGTAGAGCACTTCCCCAATACTACAAAAAATATAAACGCACAGAAATGAAGTTTTCTGGACTGCTACCGCTACCAGACCGGTGATGGTAACACAGGCAAACTGATGGGCAGAGAGAAAAAAAATAATCTTCAGCAAGTTCTTATGAAATATTTTGGAAGGTACAAGAAGACAATTTACAAGAAAAAGGGGCCGCACAAGACTGGAGCTGCAGGTAAGCCAGGCATGTTCAGGAAAATCAAGCTTAGGATGAAAAGAAGTACAGACTGGGCTAGGACAGGGCGAAAACATTAAATCCTACTCATGGCAGGTGCTGAGAGGGAGCGTGTGAAACACGGATCGCCTACTCGCTGGGCTAGGACAGGGTGAAACAATATGCCTGGACTTGTACTTACTTTACTGGGGGGCTGGGGTATGACAGGGTGAGAGAACTGAGCCCTACTTTACACGGCGTATCACGATTAGAAAAGAGAAAAGGCTGGGGGTTGGAATGTCTCAAACAGCCTTAAGAGCACCAGTTGCTCTTTGTAGAGGACCCACATTCAATTCCCAACACCATAGTGGCCAAAAACTGACAACTGTCGAAAAACTCCAGTTCCAGGAGAATCCAACTTGCGGCCCTCTTCTGACCTCTACCAGCACGGCATGCCACACAGGTGCAATTACATACATTCAGGCAGGCAATACATTCAGGCACATAAAAAAAAAATGGTTGCTCGTTGGTCTTAGGGGGGTGTCGACTACGTTGGGTGGTGGGGTCTGTCCATTCCAACTGATGACTTTCTGAACAGATCTAAAACAAACCTGCGGTATTGAAACAAACCCAAAATCAAACAAGTCCTTTGTACAAGAAGAATTAATCAACAGGATTTTATATGTTAAAGGCCTCAAAAACCCTCTGACAAAAAAGATGGCTTGATTCGCTATCTACTACTGAATGACAATGATATGAAGACCCTAAAAGACAGTACTTGAGTACTCTTCTTGAAGAGACAGACTCAGTGTTATATCAGAAAAGTGAGTATCACTGCAACTCTGAAAAACTTCACAAGAAAAACTTCAAACAAATTTTCAAAGTCAAGACCTTTCTGCATGGTTCCAAAACGTTGGTGGTCAGGCTTGTCTAATACACGTAGAAACTGAAAAGCATTTCAATATGAGATAATTATTCCCAGCAATAAATGAGATGTAAGCCTAAATTTGGCTAGTTTCTCTTCACCAGTAAGGCTCTCAAGTTCTGAGGAGTTTCCTAGTCACTTACTTGAACATCATCTACAGTAACACTCAAAGCAAAACCACAATAAAGAGGTTTGGCCTCTGAGGGATTCTACATGTAAAAAACATTACTCATAAATAATATAAGCGTCAATATTGATTTAAGTAGCGAATTACATTTCTAAACGTTTCTGGCATCCTGATGGAATCACCTACTTTTTTTAGGACAAGCAAACAAAACAGAAAAGCAAAACAAGAACTGTAAATGACGCCTATGAAACCCACAGAAAGGTTTGTCATGATTTAACCTTAAATCTACTGTAGTACTTTAATAAATAAAAATGAAAAAAGTGTACTTAGAAATTGTACTTAAAAAAAAAAGCCACGAGTTTCAGTGGTGGAACATGTTCTAAGATCTTCGCAAAAACTAGCACTCCAGGAGGCTAAGGCAAGATGGTAGGTCCAGACTGGCACACTGCATAGTGAGATCCTATTTTTAAGGACGACGTGTGAAGAATATTATTTTTAGTTTTGAAATCCAGGTCTTCATTCTTAGAGAGTTAGGGGAATTCACAATAGTCGTAGGGGTGGGGGACCTGGTAACAGTCAGAATTCTGTTTCCAGTTATGTATGGGCTGTTTTAGAGGAGGGTTGACCGGGACCCTGGGTTGTTAATAATCAATCCGAACAAGTAAGAACGATCAAACCTTAGAGTCATGACAATCATTTGCCTTCGAACATGCACGCTTGTGACCGAGGGGCTACAGATCACTACACAATCCAAGTGGGGACTTCACCGGGGGGGAAGGGGGGGTGTCAAAAGCAAGCAAGTCTCCTGACAGAGATACCTTTTTGTCAGAAGGTCACTTTTGGTCCTGAACAGAAACTTAACTCGAATCCACGGGGGTTGGCAAGTACATATTCGAGCCGAGCCAGGGGGACGGGGAGGAGCAGACAACGTCGACACCGCCACAAGCGGGGGCCTTTTGACAACTTTTGACCATCAAGAACTCCCCTTGTAATTTCCAACTCTTGAACACAATTAAATGAAATTACCCAAATAAAATTAAAATAAACCCAGATTTCAAAAACGCAGTCTTTAACATTTTAAACCCACGAACATTTAAACCTTAACTCTAGAAGCAGTTCAGCTCATCTGATCACAAGCCACTTGTGTCTTTTCTCCTGCTCGGGGGGGGGGGTCCTCTAAATTAAAACCTGTGTCAATTTAACAGTTTCGCCATAACAACATGGAAACGGGTTTAAACAAAACGCGGGCAAAACCCTCAAATAGTCATCTATCCGACTTCGGTCCATGCGGGGGGGGGGCTTCCATCCACCCCACAGACAGGAACCACCACCCACCCAAAACATCATCAATGCGACCGCGCCCAAACTTCAGCTTTCTTTCCACACGCCACACAGGGTTGATTTCAAGGCAGAGAATAAGAGATATCTTTATGGTTTAGACCCAATTTACGCAACTCAACACGAAAGAAGCACAACCCACCTTCCTTTACAACAATCAGTCCAATAAAACTATTAAAAAACTGGGGTCGCAGTGAAACAACTCAGGTACAAATAAGAACCAATTCTGCACATTGGCGAAAAATAAAATCTACTCCATGCCTAAACACAGGATTCTTACAACAGGCACACACCCCTACCCCTTCCTCTCTTTCCCGAGCCAATATCTACGCAGCCAAAGGAAATTACAAGTGTCAACATATATAGCCAGTGTTTCGCGTTGAAAGAGGACGAAAACCAAGGGGAAAATTCCCCGTGTGGGCGCGTGCGGACAAAGGATCATTTTAGTGACCACGAGCAAGGGCATCCAACTTGGAAAGTGGGGCGAGGGGTAATACAAAAGTCCCAAACACACAGAGGAGGAGCAGAGGGGCCGCACCCCCAAATGCGGGAAAAAAAAAAAAAAAAAAAAGTCCGTAATGGTCGAAACAAGTTGTGTAAGAAGGCGAAAAGCATTCCGGCCGTGGCTGGGGCCGCAAGGGGGAAAAAACAAACACAAAAAGGTCTGTTAACAAATGGTTTGAGATCGAAGCTCCCAGTACCTGGGTGGATGGTTTCGCTTTCCGGTTTCCTCCTGCACATCGGGGGGGGGGGGGGGGGGGGGGTGGGGGTGCAGATAGCGGCGTGGGCATTTAAAAAAGATAAAAGATGGGAAGGAGGGGGGGATGGGGGGGGGTCTGGGGGGGTGTGCGTGGGATGGCTGTGGTCGGGGGCGGGGGAATTGTGGGCAGGGTGGTGTCGAGGGGAGCTGGGGGAGACGGTAAGGTGGGTCTGGTGGGGGCGGGGGGGGGGGGGGGGGGGGGGGGGGCACCAAAGCCGGGGGGTCGTTCGTGCGGCAGGGGTGGGGGGGGGGGGGGGGGGGGGGGGGGGGGGGGGGTGTGGGGGGGGGTTTTCGGGGCGGGGGTCGGGGGGGGGGGGGGGGGGGGGGGGGGTTGGCTTTTTTTTTTTTTTTTTTTTTTTTTTTTTTTGGTGGGGGGGGGGTGTGGGGGGATTGGGGGGGGGGGGAGTAAAGAGGGAGGGAAGAGAGAAGGGGTGGAACAACACAAGCGCTGGTGAGCCGTCATTTCGCAGGAATGGTCCGGAACGCTGTAAAACGGTTTCTCGGTCTCTCGGGGGGGGGCGACGCACCGGCGAGCCCCGCACCCACCCATGCGGGCAATTGTCCGCTGTGGCGCAGGCTGCAGGGGCCCCGAGGTCCGGGCTGCAGCGTCGGGTTGGGGGGCTCGGGCAGTGCCTTGGCGTTCGCAGGAAGCCGTTGCGGCTAGAAGACGGGGGGAGCGCGGGGGGGCGGGGGGCGAGGTCGCCGGGGCGGAGGGTGGGGGCTGGAGGGGGGGGCCTGTGGTGCGGAGGCGGTGGAGGGGTGGCGGGTGCGCCTGGGGGGGCGCGTGCCCGTGCCCGGGTGGGTGGGTGGGGTGGCCGGGCGCTTGCCCCGGGCGGGGTCGGGGCTCGGGGGGGGGGGGGGGGGGGTCCGCGGGGGAGGGGGGGGNGCAGTATTTAACCCTGCTTAGATATTTCACCTGTTTAGCTGGGTGTGGTGGCACGTGCCTTTAATCCTAGCACTTGGGAGGCAGAGGCAGTGAGTTCAAGGCCAGCTGGGGCTCCAGGGAGACACTGTCTCAAAATGACCAAAAAAAGAAAGAAAAGAAAGAAAAAAAAAAGAAAGAAAGTTCACCTGTTTAACCTTGTGATTCCAATACTCCATGATTTCTGAGCTGTGCTACAGCCTATCTGCACTGCCTTTACTGGGTTCATGTTTGCTACCTTAACAGGTCAATCACTGCACAGAAAAGCATAAACAGCTAAGTAAATAAAGCAAACAAGTCAAAACTTAACCAAGCATAAGCAACTACCCTAAATTACTCAACAGAATAGCAGTGAGCATAGGGTACACAGAGCTGAAACCACCACTGCAGAAGGTGTAACATAACCACCAAGTTTACAATCAGTGGCACAGTAGACAACAGAATACTTTTGAAAAACTAGTCAGTATGCTCTGTAACCAGTTGTAAGCTGCCTTGGGTGCCAGTTTAGTTTACAAACAAATGATTTGTCTCCTTAAAACTGGTTCTAGACTATAGTCAATCCCTTGCTTTATTCCAGACCTTCCAATACAATTTCTGGCTGCTGAAAACACCATCTGACCCCGCTAAGATAGAAATCACCACCCGGGCTACTAAGATGGTAACTTATGACAGTTAATGATATTTAAGTATGCCAAAGCACAACAGCTCAAAATGCATTCCAGAAGCTACTTTAAATGCACTGCTTACTGCCTCCAAGGCTTTTTCAGCTTATATTTAAGTTCTAGAACCTGTTTAGAAAACAAAACCAGAAAAACAGGAATACTACTCTTGGGGTACACTTCAGGAAGACAACTTTAACCCATCCCAATAACATCACACACCCATGAAGAAAGCTGTTATATATGGAAGAACATCTATTAAAACAAAACCACTGAAGAGGTTGCTCTAGCATGCACTGGGCAATGGTTTATGATCCCCAGCACTGCGAGCAACAACAAAAAGAATTCCCCCAGTCTTCATTTATTCTACACAACAGACAGCTGTGAATCCCTAATAAATGCCAAACTGTGATAAACACAGGAAAAACTACAAAAACTAATAATACCCTACCCTCCAAAGAGGTGACAACGGAGGCAAACTGGCAATCAAATTAAAATACAGCTTAAGTATTATGACAGACGTATACATGCAGGATTGGAGGGGTGCAAAAGTCTTCCTAAGATATCTGGAAGAACAAACTAAGTTCAGCCAGGACACATAAAGGAAAAGTACTTAAAAAGAAAACAAAAAACATGAGGTACTGAGAGGTAAGAAAGACACTCTACTCCACACTCAGAACACCAGCTTGGTATATATGAAACATACATGCTCTGTGTAGAGGGCAGATGGGTGGTGGTGGCATGCTGTTTCCAGAAATTCTAAAGACATAGGACAAAAACAAATCTAAAATTCAAGATTTAGGTTTCCTCCTAAAAGCAATGTGAATCAAGAGATAAATTTCAGGCAGGGCTAGAAGTGATTTGTGTGGGATTTTTGAAAAACACTTTCAGAACCCAAAGACTGAATTGCCTTTAAGCTGTTTGAGTGGAAAAGCAGTCCAGGAAGCTGGTAGGTTTGTGTATCCTATGTACACATGCATGGGGGTACAGTAAATACCATCTGGGAATTCAAAACCTTTAGAGAAATGAGTACAGGCGATGGGCTGGGAGACTGCTCAATGGTGGAGCACTTTCCTAGCATCCATGAGGCCCTAGGTTCTAGCCTCAGCACCAGAAGAATTAAAAAGGGGTACACCCAGCTGCGCATGGTGGCACACCTCTGTACACCTTTATTCCTAGCACTCCAGAGGCAGAGGCAGGCAGAGGCAGGCAGAGGCAGGCAGAGGCAGGCAGAGGCAGGCAGCCTGGTCTACATAGTACAGTTGGGGCTATAGGGAGACCCTGCCTCAAAAAGACCCCCCAAAAAAGGGGGTACACCTTTGAAAAAGGGAGTGTGAGAGAAATAGGATAAACAGGGTATAAAGACACAGTCCTGGAATCCCAGCACTGAAGAGGCTGGGGACCAGCCTGGGCTATACCACCACCCAGTCTGCACAAGAAACCTTGCATCCAAGAATAGCAAGGCTTTCTCTTCAGCCTTCTTTGAAAAGACCGTCTCCACTTTACAAAGCTCTCACCATCATGTGCCCCCTCATCATGCCCACAATGACATTCACCTCACTGGGCACTTTCCTTCACTGGCTATCATTTGATGCTCTGATCTTTTTAACAAATTCCTTGAAAGCAGCTCATCACTTACTTAATGATGCTTTGAAAGAGAAATGTCTGATGAGTCAGGCTGGGTGTGTGGAGTATATGCCAATGATCCCAGCCCCCAGGAGACAGAGGAAAGAGAATTGTTGTTACAAGTTCAAGGCCAGCCTAGGCTTCAGTGTGAGACTGTGCATCAAACAAACAAAACAACAACAAAAAAGTGACTGAAGATACAGAATCGACTCTTTTAATAATCCTTAGGAATTTGTACATACCTTTGATTCCTTTTACATAAAAGGATAGTGGACTCAGGGATGCTGTCTGGGAACAGCTACTGAAGTAGATAGATATGCTTTGAAGCGGAGAGGTCCTCTCTCTGTAGAGAGTTGTTCACAAAAAGATGAGCATTGATAAAATAAGCACACCGCAGCATGGTTGACTCTTGGAAGGCTAACAGTGAGCAAAAGGAGATTAGGACTTCTCACACAGAACTGAAAGATGGGGAAGTTAATCTCTAATGGGGAACATGGAGCAGTGGACACAGGACTTCTGGGCACACTCACCAAACCATCTCACTAAGAACCTAAATGCTCACTGTAGTTCATCAAGCCTGTATACTTAAAGTTGGTACACTACTCTGTACCTAAGCTCAATCCATAAGGACAAATAGGCAAAGGGCATTACTTTAAGGGAGCATATAGAAGACAATGAGAAAAGGTTCTGGTGAGGGAAGGGGGTGAAAGAGAAAACAGGCCAGAACCTGTAGGGGTTCTGAAGGAGGGGTCAGAACTTACAGTATTTAAGGAATGGAATGGCCTCAGGTAATTTTGGTAAACTACAGCCACTTGAAATTCCCTAAATCTTGGAATTTCTTAGTACCTACTTAAGTAACTAGTAAACATGGGCCACATAAATAATCCCAAATTAAGCCATATATAACCTCCCATTCCATGACAAATGTATGTATTTTGTAGGACACAGCAACTAAAAAAAGCTGAGTACCATAGGATCCTGAGGGCCAGCAATCTAAAAGCTGCATGAGCTAACTGGCACATCTAAGCCTACAGAAACCATAGCTCCAAAAGCAAGCAGTGTCACCATTTCCTAAGAAGGCAAATAACACAGCGGATCTGGAGAACAGCCCTCTACTCTCCCTCAGTATTCCATGGTCCTTATTCTTCAGAGCAATTGCTATGGGCTCAAAGTATCGCATTTTTTCTGTTCATTTCTTTTCTCTTTCTCTCTAGAGTATTTCAAACTCCACAAGCACAGGGGCCTTGTCTGTCTTTGCACCAACTGTGCACACAGAGTTCAGTCAGCTACGTGCTCAATAAAAACTTGTCCAATGACAACTATCAGGTAATTTATTTTAAGGTCACCAAGAACACACAAGATCAAGTCAGTACTAGTAAGTCAGTAAGTCCGATGCAATAGCAAATACAAAACAAATTATTACTCTAGTCCCAGTCAAAGTAATCTTTAAAACTACTAGCTTTTGTACCAACTTTAGGTTGAAAGGGTTAATGTTTGATGATCTAGAAGATAGAGGTAACTGTTCGATATATTTTAGAGTTTTTTTTTTTTTTTTAGTTTTACCCTTTTTTTGGTATTTTTGAGACAGGGTCTCCCTTTTAGACCAGGTGTCCTGGAGCTCGCTCTGTAGACCAGGCTAGCCTTGAACCCACAGAGATCAACCTACCTCTGCCTCCCAAGTGCTGGGATTAAAGGCGTGCACCACCACGCCCAGCTAGAGTATTTTTATGAAAGAAGCACTACAATGAAACCAGTATGACTCAAGGTGTAAAACCACAGCTGTGGGTTCTCAGGAAACGGGTAAGAGGCCTGGGAGTCTGCTATCTGAAAGGCACTGTCAGATAGCCTTTAGAAGGTTCCAGCAAAGATCGTAACTACGCTGCTGTGGCTTTTCCACAAAACTTCTACAGCACTTCTATAGCACTTATTGACTCTTAGGAGCGGAGTTGTCTGTGGCTCATTACAGGGGAAGGCCAGAAATTACAGTGCGGAGAATGGAAGTTGTCAAGGAAGGAGCACACTTTACACACATTGTTGCTTCTTCCACCAACTCTCATAAGCTAGTTATTTCTCTGCAATTGTAATAGGCATCTGAAATCATTTCCTTTCATCTACCTCTCCACAAAAGTTCTAAAAACAACCTTTTCAGAGGCAATATTCAAATAACCCAGATTAAATTAAAACATTGTTTTCAACTCAACATTGAGATAAAATCTAGATAGGCTGATGGGTTGCCGCCTATCCTGCAGATTATAAGGTAGAAGGACGACTCTTCAAAGTTGTCCTCTGACCTCCATACTTGTGAAGAGAAGCCCATATGCAGGCAAGCAGAATAAATGTTTTAACTCTGGAACTGAAAACTACAAAAGTTATAAATCTACAGTAATTTATACAAAGAATATACCAAATTCTCAAGTAAGTGCAATTTAAATAGGAACTGCAGGAAAAAAATGTACCACTACTAGCAAATAATAACTGACAAAAATATACAGCAATGTTCCAGTGAGGGACTGGAGAGATGGCTCAGCAGTCAAGAGCACTGGCTGCTCTTGCAGAGGACCCAGGTTCAATTCCCACACTCTCATGAGAGTTTAACAACCTTTCCAAGGATTCCAAGACCCTCTTCTGGGCTCCTCAGACATTACATGACATGGGTGTACTTAACAGACATGCAGGCACTACACTCAACTCATACATGCACACACACAAAAATAAAAATATTAAGAGTCAGGCATGGTGGCACATGCCTTTAGTCCCAGAACTCTGGAGGCAGAGGCAAGCAGATCTCTGTGAGTTCCATGCCAGCCTAGTCTACATAGCAAGTTCCAGGCCAGCTGGAGCTACAGGGAGACTGTCTCAAAAAGACCAAAATAAATAAATAAATAAAATAAAAATAAAATACTAAAAGAATATTGCACTCAAGAGAAACAAGACAACCACAAATGTATGTTTATTACCAAGCCTAGGAAATTACTCTACCCAACACTTAAAAATTCAGCAAGAAGAGTTCCATAAGTTTGTTCATTTGTAAGGTTCTTTTTTCATCTACTTCACTTAAAAGCTGATCTCCATTGGCAGAGCAGGATAAGAAACACTACTTCAATGTGCCACCTGGGAATTCCATTATGTTTCTTCCCCCCACCCACCTGCCACCTTACACATACAAACATAACCTCCTCAGCTGTCCACCACTCCTCCAAGATCCAGTGTTAAAAACTTAGCAATATGTCAAAGAACAAAACAAGGGCTAAAGAATGGGACATGCTGGGAAAAGGGATCTCTGAGTTCAATCAAGGCCAGCCTGGTCTACATAGACAGTTCTAGGCCAGCTGGGGCTACAGGGAGACCCTGTCTTCAAAAGACCTAAAAATTTAATTAATTAATTAATTATTGTAGACCAAAGAAAGTCAGGCTTCATGGCACACACCTGTAATCCCAGAACTAGAGAAGCTAAAATCAGTCAAGGAGCTGAAGGTAAGCCTGAGTTGTGTAGTCAATACCAGGCCAGCTAGACCCTATCCTTAAAAAAATAAAAATAAAAGCCGGGCGTGGTGGCCCAGGCCTTTAATCCTAGCTCTCAGGAGGCAGAGGCAGATGGATCTCTGTGAGTTCAAGGCCAGTATGGTGTACAGAGTGAGTGCCAGGACAGCCAGAGCTACAGGAGACCCTGTCTCAAAAAGACCAAAAAACAAAAAAATAAAATAAAAATAAAAAAATAAAAAAGCTATGTGTGGTGGTGCACACCTTTAATCCAGGCCAGCACGCACTCAGGAGGCAGAGGCAGACAGATCTCTGTGAGTTCAAGGCCAGCCTGGTCTACATAGCTAGCTCCAGGACAGCTGGGACTAAAGGGAGACCCTGTCTCAAAAAAAAAAAAAAAAAAAGACAGGCAGATCTCTGTGAGTTCAAGGCTAGCCTGATCCACATAGTGAGTTCAAGGACAGCAGGACTACAAGGAGACCCTATCTTAAAAAGACCCCTCCCCCCAAAAAAAAAAAAAAAAAAAAAAAAACCCTTCCTAATTACCTCTAGTTTACAGACCTTACCCATGGGACTGCAAATTGCAGGCTACCCTGTTAGCTACATGGTAAGACCCTATCTCATGCACAAATAAACACATAAATTTTAGAAATTATAAAGCTCTCTTCTGCCCTCCCTGAGACCAAGTAGATATCCACTCCCTTTTCTAGTAACATTTTCTTTGAGGGCTTTTCTGACTGCCCTTTCATTTTGGTACTCCAAGAAGAAGGAATTATTCAAAACCATCTTCATGACTCCACCTGCACAGTTAAATATACCTGATTATGTGTCAACAGTAGTGAAAAGCTGGTAGCTAGTTTTGTTGACATTTGTTCTCCTAGACCAAAAGAAATTGGGGGTAGGGGGAAATTCCCTACTAGTTGAATCCCAAATCAGAACATCTTTCACATCCTAGGAATTTCAAAAATGCTCTTTTAGATGACTGGCACCATTTTCCTACTCAAACTGAGCACTATCAACTCTGTCCACCAAGGGCAACAGAGCTCTGTCCTACTGGACCATCACTCATTCAAAGCTGTTTTGTCAACTAACTGGCTGAAGATGGCAATGAAGACAAGAGTAATCGACGACAATGACTGGGCCAGCCAACTAGCTAAGGATGTTTAATTTAAATAGTAGTAGCTCAGAGCCACAAAGCAATATGTGCCAGTCAACACACTATTGCAAAATTCCCAATTTTCATTTTTACCCAGTATCCAAACCCAACCACAAGGCTGGGGTTGACACTCAGAGGTAGAGCACTTACCCCAATACTACAAAAATATAAACCACAAATGAAGTTTTCTACTGCTACCTGATTAACACTATGCAAACTATGCAAGAGAAAAAAATCTCAAGCAAGTTCTTATGAAATTTTGAAGGTACAAGAAAGACAATTGACAAGAAAAAGGGCCAACAAAGACTGCTGCAGTAGCCAGCATTTCAGAGAAATCAAGCTGATGAATAATACACTGGCTAGGACAGGGCGAACATTAATCCTACTCATTGGCTAGGACCGGGTGAACACTGATCCCACTCACTGGCTAGGACAGGGTGAACAATAATCCTACTTACTGGCTAGGACAGGGTGAACACTGAGCCTACTTACTCTTCACATTAGAAAAGAGAAAAGCTGGGGTTGGAGAGATGGCTCAGCCTTAAGAGCACCAGTTGCTCTTTGTAGAGGACCCACATTCAATTCCCAGCACCCATAGTGGCCAACAACTGTCTGAAACTCCAGTTCCAGGAGATCCACTGCCCTCTTCTGACCTCTACCAGCACTGCATGCCACAGGTGCAATTACATACATTCAGGCAATACATTCATACACATAAAAAATAAAAATGTTACTTCCATTCCAACTGATGACTTCTGAACAGATCTAACACTGCAGTATTGACAACCAAAATCAAACAAGTCTTGTACAAGAAAGATTATCAGGAATTGATATTTTAAAGGCCTCAAACCTCTGACATGCTGATTCCTACTGAATGACAATGATATGAAGACCCTAAAAGACAGTACTTGAGTACTCTTCTTGAAGAGACAGACTCAGTGTTATATCAGAAAAGTGAGTATCACTGCAACTCTGAAAAACTTCAAACAAATTTTCAAAGTCAAGACCTTTCTGCATGGTTCCAAAACGTTGGTGGTCAGGCTTGTCTAATACACGTAGAAACTGAAAAGCATTTCAATATGAGATAATTATTCCCAGCAATAAATGAGATGTAAGCCTAAATTTGGCTAGTTTCTCTTCACCAGTAAGGCTCTCAAGTTCTGAGGAGTTTCCTAGTCACTTACTTGAACATCATCTACAGTAACACTCAAAGCAAAACCACAATAAAGAGGTTTGGCCTCTGAGGGATTCTACATGTAAAAAACATTACTCATAAATAATATACCATCAATATTGATTTAAGTAGCAAATACATTTCTAAACTTTCATGGCATCTGATGGAATCACCTACTTTAGACAGCAAAACAAACCCTATGAACCCACAGAAAAGGGTTTTTCATTTAACTAAATCTACTGTACTATGATACAAAAACTTGTACTTAAAAAAAGCCACTAGTTTCAGTGGTGAAACATGTCTAAGATCTCTGCACTGGCACTCAGGAGGCTAAGGCAAGATGGTAGGTCCAGACTGGCACACTGCATAGTGAGATCCTATTTTAAGGACTACTTATGAAGAAATATTATTTTAGTTTTGAATCAAGGTCTCATTTCTTAAGAGTTAGTGGAATTCACAGAATAGTCGTACCAGTAACAGTCAATTCATTCCAGTTATGGGCTTTTAGGTTGACCCTGTTTAATCCCAGAACAAGTAAAACATCAAAACCTTAAGCAGGACACATTCCTGCAAACATGCACCTGGGACCACAGAGCACTACACAATCCAGACGTCACCAATTCAAAAGCAAGCAAGCACCTGACAAGATGACTTGTGGCAAATCAACTTTGGGTCCTGAACTCGAATCACATTCACCACCACCCACACAAGCCCTTTTGACAGCAAGAACCCTGGTACTTCAACTCTTGAACACAAGGAAAGAAATTCCAAATAAAATTAAAAGAAACCCAGATTACAAAAACCAGTCTTTACATTTTACCCACGAACATTTAAACCTTAACTCTAGAAGCAGTTCAGCTCATCTGATCACAAGCCACTTGTCATTCTCCTCTAAATGAAACCTGTTCAACATTTCCATAACACAGAACCTTTAAACAAACCTCAAATAGTCACTCTATCCACTTCTCCATCTCCATCCACCCCACAGACAGGAACCACCACCCACCCAAAACATCAGCATCCCCCCAAACTGCACTTTTCCACACCCCCAACATTTATCTTCAAGGGCAGAAAATAAAGAGATATCTTTATGGTTGAGACCAACTTTACCAACTCAACACCGAAAAAGCACAACCCAGCCTTCCTGTACAATCATCCACTATTAAACTTCTCAGAAAGGAGAACAACTCAGGACAAATAAGAACCATTCTGCACATGGCGAAAATAAAAGCTCTCATGCCTACACACAATCTACAACACATCACCCCTTCCTCTCTTTCCGAGCCAATATCTACCAGCCAAAGGATCCAAGTGTCACATATATCCAGTGTCCGTCTGAAATAGGACGAAAACCAGGGAAAATTCCCTCCCACAAATCATTTAGTGACCACGAGGCAGGGCATCCAACTTGAAAGCAAGACAACCCGAAACACAACACCCACCCCCAAATGCGGGAAAAAAAAAAAAAAGCCGTAATCAACAAGTTGGTAAGAAGGCGAGCATTCCCCTCTGCCCCGAGGGGAAAAACACAAAAAGTCTTTTAACAAAAGGTGAGAGCGAGCTCCCAGTACCTGGTGGAGGTGCCTTTCCTCACATCGCAGATACTGCATTTAAAGGCTTCGGCGCTGTTCCTGAAGGTGCAGACACTACAATCCCAAAAGCCTTCGTCTGCGGCAGGTTTCGCTTGTCTTTTTGGCCTTGGGAGGAGGAAAAGGGAGGGAAGAGAGAAGGGGGGGAAACAACACAAGCGCTGGTGAGCCGTCATTTCGCAGGAATCCAACGCTGGAAACTTCTCGGGGGCGACCACCCACCACCCACCCACCCAGGCGGCAGGTCCGCGGGGCGCAGGCTGCAGGGCCCCGAGCTCCGGGCGGCAGCGGCGGCTCGGGCAGGGCCGTGGCGGGCGCAGGAAGCCGGGCGGACTAGAAGACGGGAGCGCAGGGCTGCGGCGCGGGCCGATCGGGAGGCCAGCAGCGGGGAGGGTGCGGGCGCCGCGCTCCCGTCCCCGCTCGCGCCCTCCCTCCCTCCCCACCTGGTTAAATCTCCCTTTGTCTGGGAGGAGCGGCGGCGGCGGAGGGCGGCTGAGGAGGAGCCGCCATGGCTGCGGCGCGCACGGCCGGGCGGCCCCGAGCGGGAGCGACACCGCCTCCCTCCCGCCGCCGCCGCCTCCCTCCGCCCCCGGATCTCCATCTTAGCAGCGCCTCCCCCGCCCGCCGGGCTCCGGGGCCTAGTCGTCGCCGTCCCCGCCCGCCGCAGCCGCCCTCCCCTTCCGCCCCCTCGGCTCCCAGCAGGTACCTGGTCGGGCTCTTCTTGTCGCCCATGGTCATGGATGGGCTGTCCCCCGGGCGCCCCCCACAGCCGCGAACGCCGCCGCTCGGAGGAGAAACGCCGTCCGGAGTCGTCGCGGAGCGGCCCCCCTCCCTCCCGAGCCCGCCCGGCCGCCCGCCCTCCGCCGCTGGGGCTCGAGCTCCGGCCGCCGCCGCCGCCGCCGCCGCCGCTGCCGCTGCTGCCGCTGCCGCCGCCGCCGCCGCCGCCGCTGCTGCCAGTCTCCGGACGAGACTAGTCCTCGCCAGCGCCGCCTCCGCCGAGTGACTGACGAGGGGCGGAGCCTGCGCCGAGCGTCACCGGCCAGGCAGCCAATGGGAGCAGGACGACCGGAGCCGCGAGGGCGGGGGCGGGGCGCGAGGGAGGGCGGGGCGAGGCGAGCGGGGGCGGGGCCTGCGGCGTGCGTGCCCGGGAGTGTGTGCGCGCTGCCTTGCGCGCGTGCCTGCCGGTGGCCCCCACGGCCCCGGCGCGGCGGAGCGTGCTGGCCCTGCGGGGTGCACGTGGCCGCGCCCGCGGGCTCCCCAGCCGGCATCCGCCTCCCCCCTCCACTCACGTCCGCCCGGCCGGTGCGCCTGCCGCTGGGACGCCCTCCCCGGAGCGGCTCTGGAGAAGTAGTTCCGCGCAGTTTGCGCGCGCCGCGGGGCGCTTTGACTCGGCGCTCGGAGCCTCGAGGCTCACAGCGCCCCCCCCGCCAGCCGGCAGGGCCTCCTCGGGCCCGCGGTCCCCCGCGCACTTGTGCTGCTTTGCCACGCGGAGCTTTGTAGCCGCCTCCCTCCGAGTGCCTGTTTGCAGGCGACACCCCTCCTGGGCCTCGGACGCAGGAGGGAACTCTTGGGCAGGGTGTGGCGTAGCCCCAGCTCCCCCCGAGGCCAGCCCTTTGGGGCTTTGGGGTGCTGACTGCTGCTGGCACTTCCCCGGGAACCTAAATAGGGCGTTTCCCTAGGGAAGTTGCTATTCAGATCCTGGCGACCACATGCCAGCATTCTAACCTTGTGTTCCAGCCTCTCGGAAATGAGGCTCAGAACCCTCCCAGGGCGGTTTGGAAAATTCAGGGGCAGAATGGATGGAAAGAAAGCTGATCCGTACCCGGCACTTAGGCCCTACCTAGTTTGTGCACCATTCCCTCCTGCGTCGGAGAAACGTCGGAAGGTGGGGAACAAGTGGTACCGCCACTTTCCTGCTTGGAGAATACCCTCGCCTAGTTAACTTGAACCTGAGACTTGGCCTCAAACACTGGAGAGGAAGGGTTGGGGGAAGGACTGAAGATTAAAAGCTCTAGCAAGTGGGGTCTGAAGCCCCAGGTGGGGGTTAGTACTGGGCCACAGGGCTATGCTAAAAGGTGGGGGTGGGGATAGGGTGTGGAGGAAAGATAAGAACCGGCCTAGGCTGGGGTTGACTGCAAACTCAAAGTAGGTTCTTATCAGGACCCGCCCCAAGGAGAAAAGCTGAACCGAACTGGAGACCCTGGAAGCTCCCGGAAGACCTAGGAGAACTCGGGAAGCAGGAAGTCCTGGGATCTGCCCAAGGATAGGAAGGGACGGAATAAAAAGGAGACTGTGTGACCTTGATAAGCTTGATCAGCACTTGATGCCTTCTAGGCAGGCACACCCCAAAGTGCCAGCAACACTGTTTAGCAAGGCTCAGCAACCTCCCAAGCCTCCTCTCAGGAGCAGAGGAGGAAGAGCTGGCAGGATGGAGCCCCAGGGCCAGAGGGCCCAGAGATAGCCAAGGAATGTTCCTGTTAAGACCTAGGGCATGGCTTGGGGCCAGCATCCTTGGCCTCTGGGGTCCATGTGGCATGCTTCCAACATTCTGCCCCTGGTGCATTAGAGAAAAAAAATTAAAAATTCCTTTGGGGGAGAAAAAAGAAAAAACACTTAAAGGCTGCGGCTGAGTGGTACAGTTCCTGTCCAGCAAGCAGAAGGTCCTGGGATAGACTCCCAGCACTGGAAAGATAAGAAAATAAATAATCCTACTGGAAGTCCCATCAAGAGAAGGAATCTGGGAAGCCACAAGTCCTAGAAAGGGGACTGACTTTATTGTTATTTATGCAGAGTATAATACACAAATTGGTTTTGCAGCTCAATGTATATACCACAGCCTTGTATCTCCCACCTAGCTAACACTCCCTCTCTCTCCCACTCCCCAGGTGACCACTACTTCAACTTCTGTCATCCACCATTTGTTTCTCTCCAAGGGTCATGGGTATGTCTGGCTGGAACTTTGTTTTTTCCCCTCCTGTGGTGGAGATGGGACACCTGCTTTGTGGGAGGCAAGCACTCTACCCCTCAGCTACATTCCCAGTTCCAGGCTGGCTCTTCTTAGTATAATATCCATGATATGGCTCTGCACCATTGCCTTCATCCCTAGGCCATGTAGACTCCTACTTCAGTCAACATAGGACATTGGCTTTTTTCAGTATGTCATTGTATGCCTTTGTCCTGTGTTACCTTTTAAGAGGAGTTCATTTCTTCAAAGTTTGTAAGAAAGGAATGTTTCCAGAATAAAGAGCTCATTTCTAGAACTTATTAGGAGACTGCAGATCATCTTGTGGTTGGAGGTCAGGTGTGGGAAGTGAGAGTCTGTTGGAAGCATCCTCCCAGTTCTCGGAGCCCAGGGGACTGCTTCTGCATGGCTGTAGACCAGCACTGCGCCCCTCAGCAAACAGATGGCCCTCCAGGCACTGCAAGAGGTGACAGCTTTCCCCGCCCCTCAAGTTTGTTATCTTGACTTACATCTCACGTTTCATTTGAAGAAATGGTTTTCCTGCATATATATATATATATATATATATATGCAGGAAATATATATATGTGTGTGTGTATATATATATATATATATATATATATATATTGCCTGTGATTTAAGAGCAGTTGTTTAGACATGCCTGGTGTGAGTCCGTAGTACACATTCTCAACAAGGTTTTCCTGGTGGCCCAGCCTATAAATGTCTCAAGACCCTGCTCTGTTTTCGTTTGTTTCTGCTTGGCATTGACCACCACCCATCTACCCCAAGGTTTACCCCCTGATTGATCCTTGTCCCTGTAGAATGCAACACCCATAACAACAGGGATTGGGGTTTTCCATCCTCCTGGTAGATATACAAGGACAGTGCCTGGAACGCATGCACCTGGAGGGTTGCTAGCTATGTTTCTTGCCCTGGCCAAGACCTGGAAGATCATCTAGACAAGGCAAGCTTCCTTCCTAATCTTTTGGAGTGTACACTCTAGTTTTACGGCGAGACATCATCCAGGGATTAAGAGTGTGACAGTTACTACAAAGACAAAATGTGGGGTGTAAGGTGAGGGAGTAATGAGAAAAGGAGGGGCTTGTGCAGGTGAAGAGAATGCCTCCACAAAGTGAAGAGTGCCTAGGAGAATAAAAGACAACTGTAATCAGGCTCTGGACCTTGGCAGGAGCTGAAGGCAAACAGCTATGATCAGAGAAGTGAGGCGGGCGAGAGGTGCGCTCTTAGTAGAGCCCATGAGGCAGGACAGGCTCAGCTGAGAGGGAGGGCTTTCTTCTAAATGCCATGGGTTTACTGAGACTCTTGACCATCTGGGACTGCCTGTTGTCTGCCTAATGACTGTGGTGCTAGAAAGACAGCCCTTTACAGAGAGGAAGAAAAAAGATCTTTAAAGGGTCCCTGGACCTGGACCCAATGGGTACCAGACTATAGGCTTAAGAAAGACCAGAAAGCCACTGGTACATGCCTCTGGGAAGCTGTTGATGCAGCTCAGTACTGCTGCTGCTACTAGGCTGGGAAGCCTGGATGCTCACTGAGGCTGGGACTTTGAATTGACAAAGTACCCCCACTTAAGACATTATAAACAAATGAGAGGGGTAAGCCTGTGTCCGAGTACATCAGGGCTTGCCCCTGGCCCTGGCCCTCGTCTTCCCATGTCCTTGATGGTCTGAGTCCCAAACTTCAGTCTAGGCTGGGGCTTTCCTCAATCTCCAGGAAAATGAGGACAATAACCATTAAATGTTCGAATGTGTTCCTATGTTCAAATAAATCATCAACAGTCGATTCTGAGAATATTTCCTTATGCTTTTTTCTTGTCTTGCATGGTAAGCTCGTTTTAATATCCCTTCTCTGCTTTGTTTTTGTTTGGGAGTATTTTGTTTTTTTTTTTTTTTATTAATTTTATTTATTTCTGTATGTGTATGAATGTACTGTCTGCATGCAAGTTTGTGCACCCGTGTCGTGCAACGCCGCGGAGGTCAGAAGAGGGTGTCGGATTCCCCTGGAACTGGAGTTTCAGACGGCTCTCGGCCGCCATGTGGGTGCTGGGGATCAAACCCGGGTCCTCTGCAAGAGCGCGGCGCTCCCAACCGCTAGGCCATCTCTCCAGCCCCGTATTTTGTTATTTTTATTTTAAGACAGGGTTTCTTATAGCCCTGGCTGGCCTTGAACTCACTATGTAACCAAGGGTGATCCTGAACTCCTGCTTTTCCTTCCTCTACCTCCACAGTATTGGGATCATCCATGTGCCACCAGTGCCACCATACCCAGACATGGTGTTTTGGTTTTTCATTTTGTTTTGTTTGATAGAGGGCCTCACTACATAGCACAGATTGGCCTAGAACTCATGATCCTGATACCAGCTCCCAAGATCTGGGATCACAGGTGTGTACCCTTGCCTATTTAGGCTTATTTTAATGGACTAAACACAATAGTATGTGATTGATAGCTTTCCTTAAAATGTCGTCAGGTGAACTCGGTTCACAATGTTGGGTTGCTTTCCTAACCCTCTCCCCACCTGAAGTTTTCAAGGTACAAAGATCCTAATTATTTCAATGAAATTTTCAGAGCCAATGTGATTGAAAGAAAGAGGAGAAAACAGTATCAATAGATAACTGGAAAAGCCAGCCAAGAAGGGCAAAGGCTTAGCAAAGTTAAGATTCCAATCATAATGGCTAACAATTAATGCCTTACTTTGCAAGGAATGTTTCTTTTGGGGGTTTAGAGAAAATTGTTTCTTCGAGCAACAAACTACCTGGAGTGTCTCAGGAACTGCCCAGAACTGAGTCCAATTCCCTTAAGGACCTGAGGCATGTGCCAGTATCACAGGGGACATATGGAGCATGGTGCTGGAGAGAAGATCAACTTTTAAAGCAGCTGCTTGAGTAGGGGGCAGGTGGAGTTGTCCCCAACCATCTGTGCTGAACCTTAACCAGATTTTGCAATGTCACCTGCACACGTGTTCTCAGAAATAGGAGCTTTCATTGATCTGCCTCTTGGAGGGCAGGAAATATCACAAGCTAAACCTGTGCCAATGCATGGGATCTGCCTGCATGGAATCTGCATGCATGTGGCACGTTCACAGCAGCACATGATTTTTTTATTTTTATTTTTATGGTTTTTTTTTTTTTTTTTTTTTTTGGTCTTTTTGAGACAGGATCTCCCTTTAGTCTCAGCTAGCCTGGAGCTCACTCTGTAGACCAGGCTGGCCTTGAACTCACAGAGATCTGCCAGCCTCTGCCTCCTGAGTGCTAGGATTAAAGCCGTGCACCACCATGCCCAGCCCAATTTTTTTAATCTTAAAAAAAAAAGTGCTGGCTTGCATGGCATGGGAGCTACAAAATTAAACTGGACCATAAACTTAAGAGAAAACTCTATCAGGAAGACAGCAGGGAGGTGAAGGAGGGGGAGAATTTTGGGTAAGCTAAGGTTTTTTGTTTTTTGGGTTTTTTTTAATGAAAATAATACAGGGTCTGGAAAGATGGCTCAGCAGTTAAGAACACTAATTGCTCTTGCAGATGACCCAGCTTCAATTTCCAGCACCCAAATAGTAGTTAACAACCATCCATAACTCCAGTTCCAGGGGATTCGATGCCTTCTTCTGTCCTCTATGGGCACTGCACAACATAAGTTCACTTACATGCAAGCAAAACACTCATATACATAAAATTAAAAAAAAAAAAAAAAAACATTGGTCATCTTAAGACAGGGTCTCCCTGTAGCCCCAGCTGGCCTGGAACTCACTATATAGACCAGGCTGGCCTCAAAGTCAACAGAGAGCCTACCTTGCCTCTACCTGTCCAGTGCTGGGATTAAAGATATGCAACACTACAACTGGCTGAAAATTTTTGCTTGTTTGTTTGTTTGTTTGTTTGTTTGTTTGTTTAAATCAGGGCTGGGGCTATAGCTCAGTTGGCATCTGCTGCATAAACTAGGCTTGATGGTACATACCTGTAACCCTAGCACTCAGAAGGGGAGATCCAAAGTTCAAGATGATCCTCATCTACATAGTTCCAGGCCAGCCTGAGCTACATTTTCTCTTTTGAAAGGCACTGTTGAGAAAATGAAAAGGTGGCTGGGATATAGTTCAGTTGGAAGAGTGTTTGCCTAGCATGTAGGAGGCCCTGGGTTCCATCTCCAGCACCACATAAAACTGAGGCTCAGAGCTGGTCATGGTGGCACACGCCTTTAATCCTAGCACTCAGGAAGCAGAGGCAGGCAGATCTTTGTGAGTTCAAGGCCAGCCTGGTCTACAGAGTGAGTTCCAGGACAGCTGGGGCTACAGGGAGACTCTGTCTCGAAAAGACCAAAAAAAAAACAAAAAAACAAAAAAAAACCACCTGTGGCTCAGGCCTCTAAACCTCAATCTGGGGACGTAAGGCCGGAGGATCAGATAGTCAAGGTCCTCCCTCCTCACCTACATAGTAAGTTCAAAGCCAGCCTGGGTTAAGGGAGACATTATCTCAAAAAATTAAAAGCAAACACTGAAAAGTCAAAAGTAGAAGAAAATATTTATAAAATATGGATTATAAAGGACTTATATCCCCAAATATATTAATAATCTCTCCTTACATTAAAGAGACATGCAGCCTAATGAGATCACAAGCAGATGTAAATGGACATTTCACCAGAAGATACAAGGATGGCTGGTAAGCACACAAAACATGCCCAGCATCAGTATTCAGGAGGGACCCTGCACACTAAAACCACAGCGAGACACCCCTGTGCATGAAAATGGCTTAAATAAAATAAAATAAAAAACTGACAATGCCAAGTGCCCCGGAGGGTGCGAAGCAACCCTCCTATGTTGCCAGTGGGACTGCAATATGGTACATTTCCTCTGGAAAAACACATTGGAAGTTTCTTATCAAGTTAAACATACACTTTCCATGTGAGCCAACAATCCCACTCCTAGGGATTTACCAAGAGACAGGAAGGCATATGTTCACACAAAAAACTATACTTGGGTACTTCAAGCAGCTTTTTCACTAGCACCAAAATCTGGCAGAAGTGCAAATGCCCTGCAGCTGGTAAATGTTTAACACATTGTGGTACATCCACACCCATGGAGTACTACTCAACAATTAAAAAGACAAACTACTGCCCAGGCAACAGGATGAATAATAAATGCATATTATCCTAATTGAGGGAAGCCAATCTGAAAAGGTTACTTACTAAATGATCCCATTTATGAGACTTTCTGAAAAAGGGAAGACTACAGAAAGGAAACAAGATGGTGCTTAAAGTAAAGGAGGATTTGACTGCCAAAGGAGAGACATCAAAAAAGAATTTTTTGTGGGGGGGTGTAAAATGGAGTATGTCTTGTCCGTGGAGGAGATAAAAGGCCTATGGAAAACTCAAATCTGGCCACTAGGAGATGGCTCAGTGGTCTGTAAAGTGTTTCTGTACAAGCTTAAGGATCTGAGTTCAACCTCCAGCACCCACATACAAAGCCAGACATGGCGGCTCTCACTTGGAATCCTAGCACTGGGGCGGCGCAGACAAGTAGATCCTGAGGCTCGCTGGCCAGACAGCCCCAGGTCCTGCTGAGACACCTGGTCTGGAAACATGATGAGGTCGGATGTGGTGGCAGACTTGCCTCTAATCCCAACATTCCGGAGGCAGAGGCAGGCAGATCTCTGAGTTTGAGGCTAGCCTGGTCTATATAATGAGGTCTAAGCTAGCCTCTGTTACATAGTAAGACCCTATTTTACCCCATCCCACCCCCCCCAGCCCAAAAGGTAGGTGGCTTCTAAGGAACTACACACTAGGAAGTTGTCCTGTGGCCTCCAAAAATGCATACATGTGAACTTCATGCACATGCACATACATACCCATGCATACAGGTACTTCATGCATACATGTACTTCATGCACATGCATATACATACCCATGCATACATGTACTTAAAAAAAAACCTCAAAGCTAAACTTGTACATATAATCCCAGCATTTGTGGTGGCTAAGAAAGGAAAATCATCACAGGTTAAACTATAGGTTAAGACCTTGTCTTAAATTGATAGATAGATAGATAGATGATAGATAGATAGATAGATAGATAGATAGATAGATAGATAGATAGATAGATAGTTGAACAAGTGTTTGGTGTGCTTGGCACCTTGAGTAGTCCCATGGTTTCTCAAGCAGAATTCAGGTCCCAGTCCCAATAGTTATCCTGACCTTTCTGCCATGGCCTACAGCAGCCCATCAGTGCATCCTTTGAACTTGAGTTTCAGTGCACAGCCTGCACCTGACACTGTCTTTCTCGTTACTCAGATCCAAGCTGAGGTCTTGGATCTCAGGCTGTCACACCTCTGTAGTACCATTCCTGCTTGCTTTGGATCTGGGAACATTCCACATCTTGGAGATTCGATTTCTTCTGAACGCTTAGACCCTTGGTCCATGCAGCTTTTCCAGCATCCTCTCAAAGAGGAACCTGGCTGTCATGTCTCCCCACTAAATTCCTGTTCCGAGCTGGAGCTTTTATGCGGTGTCAGAATGATTGACACCAGCACAAAAGGCCCACCCAGAGGGAGTTCATCTTTCCCCGCTTCCACACCCCTGTGAGGATACAGCACTCCTTCCTTCTGGAGGGCACAATATCCGAAGTGCCATCTTGGGACAGATAGCAGCCCTCACCTGAAACCGGTTCCTTGATCTTGGATTTCCTAGCTTCTGGGAGAAATAAATTTATATTCTTCATCTGGCACCCATCTGATGGCTTTGGGGGTTTTGTTCTATTTTGTGGCAGAGACTCTTGTAACTCAGGCTGGCCTTAAACTCCCAATCCTCCTCCCTCTACCTCTCAAGTGCTGTGATTACAGATGTGCACCATCATGCCCCGTTTGAGGACTTCGTTAAAGTCAAGTGAGCAGACTAAGCCTGACTGAGCTGCCTCTACCTTGAGCATCGTTGGTCACTGAAAAGGAGTGCAGGAAGACCTTGAAGTGAATGAGATAGGTGACTATCTCATGAATGAGATTGATGAACAAACTCAGCAGTGAACAGCAGGAGATATTTGGCTGTTGAGTTTCTGATTCCCATGGTGATTTGAGCAACAGACAGGGACCATTACATATGTGGATGACCGGCACTCCCGACCTCTCACGATACTTTGATTAAAACAGATTGTGGACTGCGGCCCTCCAGGCCCACTGTGTTCATTGCAACTGCTGCTTCTTAGGCCCCTAGCTCTACTCTGAGCATGCAGGTACCTTGATGTTTTCTGCCAAGTGCAGCAGCTCCTGAGGCCTTTCTGTCTGTTCCCCCTTGGTTATCTTCTCAGCTCCAAGACGCCTGATGATCTCCTAAACACCCCGTGTAGCATGACCCCAAGTCACCAACATCCTTTGATTTGATTCATTTTCCCCTTATTGATTAATCACAAATGGGAACCCAAGAACTTCCCCCAGAATTCATTCTGTCCCTTCTTCTCCCCTACCTCCCTCACTAGCAACCCCCACCCCCTGCTTTTTTGGTCTTTTTCAGACAGGGTCTCCCTGTAGCCTCAGCTGGCCTAGAACTCACTATGTAGTTCAGGCTGGCCTTGAACCCACAGAGATCTGCCTGCCTCTGTTTCCCAAGTGCTAGGATTAAAGGGGTGCTCCACCATGCCCAGATTAAAGTTGGTTCTTAGTCACCATGTGGGTGCTGAGAATCAAACCCAGATCCTCTGCAAGAGCAGTGGGTACTCTTAACCACTGAGCCATCTCTCCAGCCCCGGAGATGGTACTATAAAGAGATTGCTAGCGTTAAAGTGAAGCTACCAAGGTAGGACCAGTGTTTTCCCCCCCATCCCTCCCAGCGTTCCCTAAAGAAGAAATTCAAACCCAAGCATGGTGGCACATACCTAAAACTCCAGCACATACTGAGTTCCAGGTCTAGGATAAACTATGAGACTATCTCAAGAAAACAAAATGGAAATAGAAAGAGGAGAACAAGGAAGAGGAAGAAGATATTGAGGAGGAAGTTGAGGAGGAAGAGGAAGGGGATGAGGACCTGGGGAAAGAATATGATAGGAGTTAAAAAGGGAAAAGGGAGTAGATGACAAGGGAGAAGGAGAAGGGTATGAAAGAGAAAGAGGATGGAGATGAGGAAGAAGACCAAGAGGAGGCAACATTTGGCTGGACACATCCTAGCACTTGGAAGAAAAGACAAGTGGATCTCTGTGAGTTCAAGGCCAGCCTGGTCTACATAAGAAGTTCTAAGTCAGCCAGGGCTATGACATGGTGAAACCCTGTCTCAAAGAAGAGAGGAGGAGGAAGACAAGGAGGAAGAGTACAAGGAGGAGGACCAGGAGGAAGAATGTGACAGGTGATAAAGCTGGAATTCAAACCCTTCAGTCTGGGCTTTGAAGGTTCCAGTAAGTTAGCTATGGTCAGTCCTGAATCATAGATCAGATGAGGAAACAAAAGGCTCAAACTCCTGTCCCACATCCAAGCAGCCGGGGTGTGGGGAAACCAGAATTTCAAGTTCTCTGTAGTCATCACACACCAGAGCTCTGGAACTCTAGAAAGCTGAAAGTGGTTAATTAGAGGGAGGAGAGAAACCCAGCTAGAAGAACATGAGGGAAAAAATCTGTGAATCTAGGACTGGCAAGATGGCTTAGTGGGTAAAGTTTCTTTTTTTGGTCTTTTCAAGACAGGGTCTCCCTGCACTCCCTGGAACTCACTCTGTAGACCAGGCTGGCCTTGAACTCACAAAGATCCACCTGCCTCTGCCTCCCAAGTGCTAGGATTAAAGGCATGCGCCACCTCGCCCGGCAAGGGTAAAGTTCCGTGATATGCAAACCTGGTGCCTCAGTTCAGTTCCCCAAACCCACATAAAGGTGGAAGGATAAAACCAGCTCCAGAAGCTCGCCCCTGACCTCCACACACGTGGCATGACACACCGCCCCCCACATGTGCATCATGAACACATACACACAAATTTTTTAAAAGTCTACAGGTCTGTTGTGCTGGTTAATCTTTGTCAACAGGATACAAGCTAGAGTCACCCGGGAAGACGGAACTTCAGTTGAAGAATTTCCTTCATCAGACTGGCCTGAGGGGCACATTCTTGAGTGTTGATTGATGTGGGAGGGCTCAGCCCACTGTAGGCAGTGCCATCACTGGGCATGTGAACTTGAGCCGTATAACAAAAGTAGCTGAGGGGCTAGAGAGATGGCTCAGCAGTTAAGAGCACTGACTGCTCTTGCAGGTTCAATTCTCAGCACCCACATGGTGATTAATTGCAGTTCCAGGGGGAATCCAACGCCCTCTTCTGACCTCTGTGGCATCGCATGATACGTGCAGACAATACACTCATACACATAAAATAAAAATAATATAAAACAATTAAAAAAGAGAAAAGTAGCTGAGCAAGCCAGAGGGAAAGCAAGCCAGTAAACAGTGTTTTTCCATGCTTTCTGCTCCAGGTTCCCTCCTTGGTTTCCCTCCAGGACAGACTGTCCCCTGTAAGCTGAAATAAACCCTTTTCTCCTCAAGTTGGTTTTGGTCAGTGTTTTATCACAGCAACAGAGAAAAACCAAACTAGGTCACATGTGATGGGTTTCTAGGAGGAAGAGGCACCTGAACTAGGAGAGGAGCTAGGAGGGCTGGGAGGGCTGGGAAGCCTGGGAAAGGAGACAGCACCAACCACAGGGGTTGGAAGAGTACCCTGCCCCTCACCTCCTCTTTGGCCCCTCTCCACCAGTATCCTCACCAAGAGACAGATAGGTGAAACCTCACCCAAGATCGCTTAGCCAGGAGACAGGTGGTGGGATGCTCGGGCATCCTGACTCCCCAGCCCACTCCCTTTTGACTTCTATTTTGAGCTTCCACAGACAAGTTTGAGGTCCCTACAGTGTGCCAAATGCCAGTGGCTGACAGGGCTGGGAAAGAGGACCCAGCAGATGACGAGCAAGCCTGGGTGGCTGGAGGCAGCAGTCTGGATAAAACTAGCCTGTGAGCACATAGACACAGCTGGGTTGCTGCCAGGTGAGTCTGGTTGCTGCCCCTTCTGTGTTCTTCTGTCCCCTGGCATTACCGCCTTTCCCAGCAGATTGCCCTCCGTGACAAGAGTAGTAAAGGAAGGAAGCCTACACTCTCACCATCCCCACAGGGGGAGAGAAGAGAGGTGGGGGCCTCACAAAAATGTTGGGAAGAGGAAGGAGAGGGAGGGCTTTTTCCAGCAAGAAAAACAATTCCCAGGTGCTGGCGAAGGAGGACGGCAAGAAGTTCATGAGAGCAGAGAGCAGTCAGCAAACAAGACCCCGAGCAGGGGCCATGGCCCGGTAGCTCTGCAGAGGGACCCCGAGGCTGCTTCACAGATGTTCCTGAGGCCCCACCCTGGGGTGGGCACTGCCAAGGCCACTCTAAGATTCCTAGAGGCCAAAAAGCATCCAGTGATGTCTCTATGGCAACCTGTGATGAACAGATGCCCTGAAATCAGAGAGACGCTCCTCTCCACACTGAATCAGAATCGGGGTTACAACAAAAATCAAGAGAAAGCAGACAATAAGGAAAAATCTTTCCAGCACACGGAAACTCATAACTACTGGGTTTGTAACAGAAGGAAGCGACTATGAATGAGAATTTAAGACTAGGTGGAGTTGCCCGCAAAGGCATGTCAGCCGGGGGCAGCCCAGGTAGACCGACAGCACATCCAGCGTGGTGACACAGAGCAGGGGGTTAGCACTTGCAAGGTCATCTGTGTGCGGGAACCTCGCATGTGTGTAGAGCAGCGGGGAGCAGGACAGTAGGCTCAGCCTCAGAGCATCTAACAAACTGCAGACAGGTTGATCCTTCCTTGAAGACAATGGTGGGCCATTCAGAGTCACTGAAGATGAGGGATTCCCATTGAGCTTTAAAAGTCTCTTGAACAGCGATGTGGTTAGATAGATGGTAGTGGCTTGGTGGTCGGGGTGTGAAAGGAGACAGAAGATGAAGAAAAAAAAAGATGAGTCTAAGAAAAATAGGTGAAGAACTGAAAAGGACAGGGAAGAGTTCACGTTCAAAGCCTTCCGGCCTTGATTCAAGTTTGAATTTTAGGGGTCTGCAGGGGGAAAAGCAGGGTTAATACTCCAGTTCCTGACTTGGGCAACTGAATGGTCGTGTGGTACTAGCAGAGAGAATCAGAGGAGTGTTTGGAGAAAGAAATGATGAGGTAAATTGTGTATATGGTAAATTCAATTGGGGCTTTGGGGGCTAGCCTAAGGCCCTGGGCCAAATGAAAGTCAGAACACACCACACAGTTTCTGTTTGTTTGTTTGTTTGTTTTGTTTTGTTTTATTTTGTGTGTATAAATGTTTTGCCTGCTCATATGAAAGTGTACCACATGTTTGCAATGCCTGTGGAGGCCAGAAGAGGGTGTCAGAACTGGAGCTGGAGTTATAATTGTTGTTATTCTCTCTGTGGGTGCTTGGAACCAAATCTGGGTCTTCTGCAAGAACATTCAGTGCTCTTAACCACTGAGATATCTTTCCAATTGCCACACAGTTTTGATATCTCATTTGGTGATTTTTTTTTTCTTTTGAGACAGGGTCTCCCCCTGTAGCCCCAGCTAGCCTGAAACTTGCTATGTAGATCAGGCTGGCCTCCATCTCACAGAAATCTGCTTGCCTCTACTTCCTGCATCCTAGGATTAAAGGCTTAATGGGTCATTTAGAATGCAAGTAACAGCAACATCAGAATGAAATGAAACAAACAAGAACAATAAGACACTTTGGGAAGCATGAGGGAAGGGCGTTATTTAACATGCTGGCCACAAAAGACCCAAGGTCCAGCCTTCTCATGTTTGTGGGCACCTAAGGCTGCAGACAATTGTCATCACTCCAATGTCACAAGGAACACTAGCTCTAAAGAGAAAGAGAACTGTTTATATGTGTTCTTTTAGAGGCAAGAAAAATTTGCACTAGTCATTCCCAGAATTTCCCTTCCATGTCTTACTGGAAGAATTGGATGACATGCCTAGTCCTCGAATGACCACAGTGTCTGTCAATCATTTGGAATGGAGGAACAGTCTATAGTCAGGGGGCCCATCTTTCAAGGTAAAATCACGTGTAAATAGGGACATTGAGTAAATAAGAACAGCACAGATTTGGGTGAAAAATACCATACAGGAGTCATGTTCCTAAGCTACTGCAAGGAAAGAGCCAAGCACACAGACCCTACAGAACACTTCCTTACAAGGGTGGGGCTACCTGAGAAAGCATCCTTTAATAGCTGAGAGCTTAGTTCTGGATTCAAACAGACCTGGACTGGGATTCCAGTTCTACTTACCATTCTGTGACCTTGAGAGCGAGCAGTTCTTAATTACTTCTGGCTTGGTTGAATAGCATAGAGCCAGTAAGCCTGCCCTCTAGGCATAACAGGAAGGCTGAGAAAGCCTGGGCACACTAAGCTCTGGTGACACTACCTCATCCATAGCAGCTGCTCTATGGCTACTGACAGAAAAGGGCCCAGGAGGGTCTGAGTGGGAAGCCAGAGATGGCCAGGACAGGTTGGGGGGGTGGGGAAGGGGGGGTGGGGCAGGGCGTGGAGCAGGGACAGACACTGCAGACACTGACCTCAAGCCATGAGGGGATTTTTAACAAGGACCCCTCGTCACTAAACATGGATCAGGGCAAAAGTGAACTGAAGAATGATCTCTGGATGGAGCAATTAGGAGGTCACTGGTCCTCTTGACCAGAGAGTTTGATTGGAGTGCTGGGCTCACAAGCCTAAAAAAGGCATGAGAGCTGCCTGGAGGCCCCGGTCTGAAAACCCCCTTCTACATCATGTCCCGGAAGCATTCATTTGGGGTCCGGAAATGTAACTCCACTGGTAGAAGGTTTACCTAGCAAGCAAGAGGTCCTAAGCTCAATACCTAGCACCACACCTGGGTGTGGTGATGACATGTGTAACCCCCACACTTGGGAGGTAGCGGCAGGGGATGCTAAGGACCCTCTCAGAAGGAGAGGAGAGGAAAGAGAAGAGAGGGGAGGGAAGAAGTGGGAAGGGGAAGAAAAAGCAGGGGAAGGAGGAAATAGTCGTAATGCAGTTTGTGAATGAAATGGCCCCTCTGTCATATTTTAAATTTGTTTTCTGTCCTTAAAAATACCTTGTGTTCTTTGGGGGAGTTTCTGTTTGCATTAGCATTTTATTGCTATGTGGTTCTTTTTTGTCTGACATATTTAAAGCTAAGAAGCAAACAAACAAACAAAAAGACAGTCCAAACAACATATGTGCTTGGCATTAAAAAAGTTCGAACCCCTCTCTCTATATACATGTTGGAGACAAAGTGTGGGACTAGGAAAATCCTTAAAGAACCATGCAATCTGGCAAATCCTTTAATAAATAACAGTTGCTCGTGAGACGTTATCTGGTCGTACGGATTGCGTTGGTCAGGGCTGTCATGAAAACCCTGATATTACACCCTTTCCTGAGTGTCTCTGAGTAATCTAAACATGGGCAGTGCCTGAGCAAGGTCAATTTCCTGACCTCCTTCCTGCTGCCCCGCCCCCTCCAAGCTCTCTCAGCTCCTGAGCGAGTCACTGATCCTTCATCTCTAGCAACAACTGCAGCTGCTACTGTTTCCTTATTGTCAGGGAATGTGGGCTTTAGCCAAGTACAGTGTCCAGGGCTCTTGGTAGAAGATGCTAGAAGAGAGCAGCACATCCTCCCTCACCAAGAGTGACCTTTGCAGGCATCTGGATTGCAACACTCACAGTTCAAATGTCCAGACTGTGTGTGTCTCTGCCACGGCCTGGCCATCCAAAGGGAGCTGACCTTAAACCAAGCACAGTGCCCCGACTCTGGTGTTTATGCAAAGGTTTAGATGCCAAATAGAATACGGACTGCAGCAGCATCTCCCCCAAGCTGGTAGGGCAAAAGGATGTGTATTAGTCACTCATTGTGCATAACAAGCTACCCTGGCAGTGGGCCCTTCCCCTGAGCATGTGAACTTCCCCTCTGAACTCTGTGGCTCTCATGACGTCAGTGCACCCTGCCAGTACAGAATCTACCTCCGTGCATTAGGGCTCAGTCCCAGGCTCCGTGCAGAGAGGTGTCTTCCTGCACTGGGAGAGGGCAGGGAGCGGACACCATTCTGGCTTAGCCTCTATTGCTGCGATAAAACACCGAGTCCACATTTGAGGGAGAGCAGACAAGAACTCACTCACGGGAGGAACCTGGAGGCAGGAACTGAAGCAGAAACTACTTACTAGCTAACTCCCCTTCCCTGGCTTGCTCAGCTGCTTTTCTTATACAGCCCAGGTCTGCGGGTCTTGGGATGTCTCCACCCACAGTGAGCTGGGCCCTCCCACATCAATTAGCAATTAAGGAAATGCCTCACAGACATGGCCAGCTGGTGGAGGTGAGTGCTCCTTGAGGTTCCTTCTTCCCAGGTGACTCTCGTTTGTGTCAAGTGGACAGAAAACTGACCAGCACACAGACAACTTTTCCTTAACCTATCTCAGGATGCTCTACCCATGGTAGGAGTGCAGGACAACATGGCACATTGGAAAAAAGAAGTAGGTTCTCAACAGTCACTAGATCTGAGTGACAATCTCTTCTTGGGTGAGTGGGTGTGGTGGGTGTGGTTGAGAGAGCTGGGCAAGTGTGGCAATGCAGGGGCAAATTAGACCATGAGATTCCTGAACACAGGCCTAGGCCTGGTTCTTCTGATTCTAGAAGAGGCCTCAAGACAAGAGTATGATTAAACTGATACATAGTCTGTGGAGTGCTGGGGAACAGAGTGATGTGTAAATATTATGGGATAGAGAGCAGGTTCTAAGCCTTGACTATGATACTAACCAAAAGTTTCATAAAGGGGTGGAGATGTAGCACAGCTGATAGTGGTCCTGGGCTCAGTCCTCAGCACAATGCAGAGAAAAGTACTATACACCTATAATCTCAGCACTCGGGAGATAGAGGAAGATGAGAAGTTTGAAGTCACCCTTGGTGACATATTGACTTTGAGGCCAGCATGGGATACATGAGACCCTGCCTAAAAAAAGTTTCAGAGCTGGTTGTGGTGGCACACACCATAGGATGAAGAGGCAGAGGCAGGAGGAGTACAAGCTCAAGGCCAGCCTCAGCTACCATTGGCCGGCAGATGCCTTTAATCCAAGTACTCAGGAGGCAGAAGCAGGCGGATCTCTGTAAATTCAAAGCCAGCCTGGTCTACATAGTGAGTTGCAGGACGGCTGGGGCTACAGGGAGACCCTGTCTCAAAAACACCAAAAAAAAAAAAAAGTTTCAGAGACAAAGAAGCATTGTGGGAGCAATGATTCCTCCACTCAGCGCCAGCTGCTGGCAGTCATCACACCCTAGCAGCTTCCTGGGTACTAAGAACGCAGCACCAGAGATGACAAGGACCCAGCATGGGCCCACTCTAAACTGAGTGTCAGGCCCTGGGGAAAGTTCCTTCTGGAGAAAATACGCTATTGAAGCAAAAGAGACAATAGACAAGTAGACTAGTCACTTCTGAAGTGAGCCACCTGTGTTAGGAAGAGGAAAATCTGGATGCTTCACTTGATGCTCCCCAGGGAACCTTCAGCACTAGTCAAAAGCCCAGGCTAGGTACTTCAGATTGGCGGGCCATCGTACACTGGGGGAAATACGGTGTGACTTGAGACCTGAAGGAGACTCGGAATGGTGAGATGTGACATCTGCATCCAGTCGTGAGCCTAGGACACTGGGAAGGATGGTGATAGGCTATGGAAGCTGTAAACTTAAACATTGGTCGGCACTTGAGAGAGCAGAGGAACTTCTGTGCAGTGATCCAGAGCCTGCACTTCACGCGGGGACGTGATGGCTGTGTCTGTCGTTTCCACACCCCTCTTGCCCGCACACGTCCTCCCTCAGGGAGCTCTTACAAACGCGTGCCACGGTTCCACTTGAGTTTAGTGAATCCACTCTAGCAGCACTGCAGATGTCTGGGAGGGAGATGAGGCAGATGAAAGCCTTCACTGTGGACAATTTGCCACTAGAGGCCAAGCCGTGGAAGTCAATGCGGGGACGCTGCACTGGAAAGAAAGGAGAATTTTGTACTCCATGATTCACTGGTTTCTGGGGGATTGGAATGGTTTCAGAGGACCCTGAGGATCTTGGCCGTGGACTGGTAGGAGGGCAAAGGGAAGGAGAGACTAATTCGTAAGGAACATACTTCATTTAGGAGATGTAATACCAGTAGACCTGAGAGCTAATCAAATGGTCACAGATCTGGTGCTGAAGGAAGATGGGAAAGAAAGGATGGCGATACCTCAGTGATTTAAAGCTTGTTCAGTAAGCCTGAAGACCAAAGTTCAGATCTCCAGACCCCCACCCGTGCTCTAGTTTGCTTTTTGTTGTGGCAAAACACTGGCCAAAACCATCTGAGGGAGGAAAGGTTTGTTTTATCTTGTGCTTCCAGGTCACAGTCCATCATTGAGGGGACTGGAGCAGGAGCCATGGAAGAACACTGCTTACTGGCTTGCTGTCAGGCTCACAATCAGCTATTGTCTCTTTTTTTTTTTTTGAGACAGGGTCTCCCTTTAGTCCCAGCTGGCCTGGAGCTCGCTAAGTAGACCAGGCTGGCCTTGAACTCCCAGAGATCCACCTGCCTCTGCCTCCCGAGTGCTGGGATTAAAGGCATGTGCCACCACACCTGGCTCAGCTACTGTCTTTTTTTTTTTTTTTTTTCTGAGACAGGGTCTCCCTGTAGCTCTGGCTGTCCTGGAACTCACTCTGTAGACCAGGTTGGCCTTGAACTCACAGAGATCTGCCTGCCTCTGACTCCCAAGTGCTAGGATTAAAGGCATGTGGGCTGGGGAGATGGCTTAGTGGTTGGGAGCACTAACTGCTCTTGAAGAGGACCTGGGTTAAGTTCCCAGCACCCACATGGTGGCTAAGAAAATAAAAATTAAAAAAAAGAAGAAACAGGGCTGGAGAGATGGCCTAGCGGGTAAGAGCGCCGACCGCTCTTGCAGAGGACCCGGGTTCGATCCCCAGCACCCACATGGTGGCTGAGAACCGTCTGGAGCTCCAATTCCAGGAGAACTCCAGTTCCAGGGGAATCCGACACCCTCTTCTGACCTCCGCGGCATTGCACGACACGGGTGCACAGACCTGCATGCAGACAGTACATTCCTACACATACTGAAATAAATAAATTAAAAAAAAAAAAAAAGGATTAAAGGCATGCACCACCGCACCTAGCTCAGCTACTGCTTTATATGACCCACGAACACTTGCCTTGGCATGGTCCCACCCCCAGTGGGCTGGGCCTTCAAATCCACTAGCAATCAAGAAAGTGTCCCATGTACCAATCTGATGGAGGAAACTCTTCAGCTGAGGTTTCTTCTTCCCAGGTGTGTCCAGTTGACATCCAAGACTAGCCATCAGTCCACGTAAATGCAGTGCACATAGTGGCCTGCCTATAATTCTAGCCTTGGAAAGGAGAGACTGGATACCTAGAGCAAGCTGCATAGTTAGACTAGCCATTTTGACAAGCTCTGAGTTTAATTGAGAGACCCTGTCTCATTGAGTAAAGTAAAAGAGCAAGCAACCAGCATCAATCCCAGGGTGCCCACATACATCAAACATGCATACATACCTATACCCCTCACCACATATGGAAAAAGACAAAATAATATATGGACGGGGCCCACTAATACCCACGGATTGTCATCAGTCTTAGGAAGGCAGCATACTAAGGAAACATCTAGTAAGAGACAGGACAGTCAGGGGCAAAAGAATCAACAGGGTTCCTATGTGGTTAGGGGATGGAAAGAGAAGAGGGTAGGGAGGAGGAACTGGCAAGCTAGAAAGAAAGAGCAGTATTGTCCATTCAGGGTGTTTGCATTAAGAACGAGAACATGGGCTGGGCCTGCAGGTGTGTGCCTTTAATTCCAGCACTTGAGAGGCAGAGGCAGATAGATCATTGTGAGTTCAAGGCTGTCTCAAAAAAAAAAAAATAATAATAGTGGGGAACATTGGTGCTGGAAAGATGACTCTGGCTGAGGAGGTAAGCCTGAAGACTTGAGTTCGAACCATGGGACTCACATGGCAGAAGGAGAGAGCTGACTTTTGTAAATTGTCCTTCAACTGGCACAAGTATGGGCACATGTAGGTCTCTCTCTTTCTCTCTCTCTCTCTCTCTCTCTCTCTCTCTCTCTCACACACACACACACACACACGCACATGTGAAAAAATATTTTAAATATAAGAATGGAAGAAGCCAGGTGTAGTGTCTCACACCTGTAAATTATCACATGGAAGTCTGAGTCAGGAGGATCGAGAGAGAGAGAGAGAGAGAGAGAGAGAGAGAGAGAGAGAGAGAGAGAGAGAGAGAGAGAGACCACAGGGTTAGGGAGACACCTCAGTCTATGCAGTGCTTGCCAGAGGAAGCACAAGGACCTGAGTTTTGATCCCAGAACCCAGCAAACAAAGCCAGGTGTGGGGGTATGACAGAGCTAGGCAGATCCTTGGGGCTTGCTGGCCGCCAGCTAGCCTAGTCTACTTGGTCATTTCTAGGTCAATGAGAGAATCCTTTTTTTTTCTTTGGTCTTTTTGAGACAGGGTCTCCCTGTAGCTCCTGCTGTCCTGGAACTCACTCTATAGACCAGGCTGGCCTTGAACTCACAGAGATCCACCTGCCTCTGCCTCCCAAGTGCTAGGATTAAAGGCATGCGCTACCATACCCGGCTAATGAGAGAATCTTATCCCACAAAAAAAGGAAAAGCAGACAGGGTATGTGGAATGACACTGAAGGTTGTTCTCTGGCTTCCATGCACATACATGTCCATACATACACATGCACACATACATGTGCATACATACATGTGCACACAGAAATGAATTCACAAAACCCACAAACAGAATGTGAACCAGGCTAGGCTCAGAGGCACATACCTGTATTCCCAGCTTCTCAGAAAGCTGGGTCAGAAGGCAGGGTATGGTGGCAGGCACTTTGATCCCAGCACTCAGCTCTACATACTTGAGACCCTGGTTCAATCTGCAAGCCCCCTCCCCAAAAGCATCAAGCTGTCCAGCAGAACATCTCAGATGCAAAATTTGATCAAGATGTTGGACACGTCAATCAAGCGGCCACTGGTGACCTTTTCAAGAGCAATTTCACTCTGGTGAGAGTAGAATTTATTTAAAGATACTCAATTACCCAAAATGTACAGGAAGAAAATAGGAATGAGATATCTTTATAATTAGGCAGAATTTGAATGCCAGTCACTTTCCAAGTTTGGCAATCAGAAAAGGAATATAGTAAAGAGAAAACCAGATTAATAATAGTGCATAAAGACTGTTATGGCAGACTAAAGAAAAAAAGATGCTGAGACCGGTAGCCACAGCCACAGAGTGGATGTGACAGCTCAGCAAGGGGTTTAAGAACCTGGACTTGGTAAGTTCCAGGCCAGCTGAGACCCTTGCAGAAGACGTGGGTTCTGTTCCCAGCACCTACTTGGTGGCTCATAACCATCCATAACTCCAGTTCCAGGAGGGTCCAATCCCACCTTCTGGCCTTTGTGGACACTACATATATGTGGTAAATATAAATAATAATGGTAAATATAAAAATAAATACATGCAGGCAAAATAGTCACACTCACACAAATAATAAGTCTTTAACCTGGATTCTTTATTTTTCTGTTATGCAATCTTAAATACGTTGGATTTTTGTCCTCATGTTCATAGTCACAAAATGGGCAGCAGAACCCAATCTTAGCTGAAGAAATATTGGCAGCTGATTACTGTTGGGTGAGGAAGAACTGGTCTTCTTAAAGTGAGGGACTCTGGAGAGGCTGACTAGACCTCAGTGGATGAACTTGGTAGGAGCAGCCAGGGAGATTAATTTGGCACAGTAGGGCCTTAATACAAATGACAGAATACATGAATTCCAGTGGGGGAGGAGGCTGTGGGAGGGGCCGTTGGAGAAGGGGGTGTAAAGATGATTAAGACTGATCAAGATGTTATATATGAAATACATACAAATTCAATTAAAAATTAAAAAATAAATGAAATAGGGCTGGTGAGATGGCTCAGTGGGCAAAGATACTTGCTGCCAAGACTCACAACCTGAGTTTAATCCTGAGGACCCACATGGTAGAAGAGAATTGATTCCTGAGCATTGTCCTCTGCCTTCTACACATGAGCCATAGCACATTCATGCATGTGAGAACACACATACAGACATACACATAAATACATAAACAAATAAGCAATATAAAATAAAAACAGGCTGTGAAAAGGAGGGGGCTGGGATATAGATCAGTAGTAGAACAACTGCCAAGCATGATTGAGCTCCTAGGTTAATACATCCCAGGACAGAAGGAAAAGGCGGAAAAGGAAGGGGGGAGGAGAAGAGAAGAAGAGGGAGAGAAAGAGAAAGGAGGGAGGAGAAAGGAAGGAATGGGAGAGGAAAGAAAGAGGAGAAAGAAGTGGAAGAGGGGAAGACTAGAAGTTGAGAAGGTTACCCCGCCTCTGCTCACAAAAAGCCATGCTCCCAAAGGTGGGTGCAGGCACAGGGACAAAGTAGGGGCCGTACAGCTAGAAACAAACCCATGGAGAGCTATGAAAGGAAGACTGGCTTTTACTGTTGATATTCAGAAGAGATCCAGTCTACCCTGTACCAGCTATAGTATGCCTACCTTGGGCAATGGGCCAGTTAGCTAGCAGCAGCTTCATCTCACAGTCAGTAGTAAGAGGCATGTAGTGATCATGACCGTGGGGCTAGTGATGGGTTTACTGAGGCTGACTGTGTGGCCAGTACTTTACATCCCCTACCTCAGTGAATCCTCACAATCCAAGAGAGATGGATGCTGTTAGTGGTTCCATTTGGCAGATGAGAAAACTGAGGCAGATAACAGTTTGATCACTTGCTGAAGTCTCTCAGTTGCTTTCTACCCAAGGCTGTCTCAACCTAACATCTGGGAACCCACTAGCTACATTTACCTGTTTACATAAAAAGAAATATGTGCACTGTTTGGTCTTGATTCTGGAGGTGGAGGCAACTGTGTGTAAGAATAGGAAATTCACTGCCACAGACTCCATCAGCTGCCCAAGTTTCCAGCATGTCATTTTCTCATTTAAACTTGTGAGCAAAGCAAATGTAATGGACAACCCTTTCCTACCAGCTGTGCATCCTGCTAACAACTCACAGCCATACGTCACGGCATGACCATTTTCCAAATAGATTTTTTTTTTACACTGAACGTCTTCTGTGTATAAGGTTCCCAGCTAAGAACGATGGTAAAGATAAAAAAAAAAAAAAACCCACACACACAATTTCTCTACTATTAAAAAAAACTTACAGTTTGGAAAGGAAAGAAGGAGCAAAGTGGTTGGGCAACATGGCTCATGCCAGTCACCACAGCACTTGGGAAGCCGAGACAAGAGGGTTGCCAGCGTGCGGCAAGCCCAAACCCACAGCCAAACCCTATTTAAGAAGTAAAATTGGCAGAGTGATAGCACACGCCTTTAATACAGCACAGGCAGGTGGAACTTTATGAATGAAAGCCCAGCCTGGATTAAACAGTGAGTTCCAGGCTTGCCAGGACTACATAGTGAGACCCTGTCTCAACAAACAAACAAATGAACAATCCCCAACCCAACACCAAACAATACACAAGTAAATACAGCAGAAAAGCATCTGTTATTACTAGTTTAGAAAATGCTCTAGTCTTTGTTTGTGGCGGTCTTTAGTGCTGCTAGGGATAGGACCCAGGGCTCTAGCCCCTGTTCTGGATTTTTTCCTTCCCAGCCTCTCTGATAGAAGAGTCACCCAGTTGGAGCAGAAATAGACATTACACCCAAAGTCTTCCCGGGGAATTCAAACTTTCATGGATTCAAGTTCAGGATCAAGATGGAGTGAGCCTGCAGGACCCATTCTATTGCCTTAGAGCTAGACGTGAAATGGACTCAAGGAAGATGGGATTTGTGACCTTGGCCATGTCAGCTATCAGGAGCAGAGACTGAGGAGCTGCAGGGAAGCTTGTTTTGGGTCCTAATGGTTCTCAGTGCTTCCAAAGCATGGAACTGTTTCTTCAATGGTGTTTGTGTCTTTTCTCCCACTAGCCCTTTCTTGCTGGAGCTATTAATGACCCCTGATGCACATGGGGGTGAGTGTGGGGGCCGCTCTGATTAGATATAAAAAACTGTAACATGGCATTCAGGTAGATGCAATTCATCAAAATAACTAACGGCTCCTGAAAGTCTGATTAAATTAGGCATTTGGTTTGAGCCCAAACAGCTGTTTGGCACTGGATCCTGCCTGAACTGGTCCAGAAAAACAGGGGTTTCATCAACTTTTTCTGGGAATGCTGCAATTCGTGTGATGATAGACCATTATGGAGAAGTTCCTCAAAACACATGCTTCTGAAGAAATAAAACACCCAAGGTGCATTTAAATCAGAAACGCAATTCAAGTCATTTCTCGGGCCTGTCTTCTGACTTCTAGGAAGGGAGGTGGCCTGCTTGCTGTCATCTTGGGCTTGCACACATGTGCTTAGTCTATGGCTGGATAACAAGACATTTTATGCCAGCCCCACCCAGTTCTTTAGAGGACAGGGACGTCCAGTCAACATTCCAAATGCAGAATCCATCCACAAGATCTCTCTTAAAGGCATATGCACCGCTCCTTGAATTCAGGAACGCTTTCTAAATGCTTCCAGGCTGGCTGGTCTGTTAACAACATTATTTTGTCATTACCAAACTCTCTAAAATTTAATTCAGGGAAGTCTATGAAAGGGGCATTGCATTCGTGGACTATGTATCCCACCTCTGCATCAACTGGCACCTTGGGACCACTCTGGGGCACAAAGGTCAAAGTTTAGTGATGCGTGGAGTTGTTGTCCTAATGGTAAGTATTGATTAGTGCCTCGTGGAGCAGCCCTCAGGCACTCAGTCTTTCTCAAGCCAGATGCCAGGCTCCCAGAGAAGGAGTGTGTTTGCCAGAGAGCCTCAGAAACAATGCCTGGAACACTAAGCCTGAAATGTAGCAAGACTCTCCCATAGTGACTGATTGCTTCAGCGGATAAGTGGAAAGTGATAAATAGCAGCAAGCAACATCTGCATAGCAATGATTCTCAGTAGAAAAATACAGGAAACCAATAAATAACATATATATATATTCATATTAGTTTTCTATTGTTGCCATAACAGATTACCCCAAATTTAGTGACTGAAAAATAAGCTAGACTTATTCATCTCCCGTTTCTGGGTCCGAAGTCCCAGTTTATCATGGTTTGAGTTCCACAAGGTTAACAACAAGGGGTCAGCAGGGTTGTACATCTTCCTGCCCACTCAGGTTGAATTACTCTCAAGTTTTATTGGCTCATTGGTCACACTCGAGTCCTTACACTTATGGGTCCCCACCTCCTTGATGATTGTCGTCCTGGGTTCCCATGGAAAGTGGACAGTGGACTTGATTCCCAGACCTGACCGTATTCACTCTCATGCTCTGCACGTTGCTCCCTCTAGCCACAGGCAGGAGTTTCTCTCCCTTCAAATCTGCAACTTCTAAGGTAGCCAAATCTCTCTTGCCTCCAGCTAGAGTTCTGTTTTTAAGGACTCAAGATGATTAGATTGGGCTAGCTGGGATCAACCCACAAGACCATCAGCTTTAAAGTTAGCGGCCTTAGGCTCAGCTGCTATGAGCTTCATTGTCAGAGTGACTACATTTGGAGTCACCTAGGAGGCATACTTCTATGTGTGTCTATTAAGATGTTTCTAGAGAAGTTTAACACAAGAGGGAAGATCTGCCCTAAATGTGGGTGGCACCATCCCATGCGCTGGGATCTCAAACTGAATGAAAAGGAAAACAGGAGAAATGGAGTGGAGCACCAACATTCTCTGACCTCTGTTTCCTAACAGTGAACACAGTATGGCCAGCCATGTGTGCTCCTGCCTCCATGCCCTCCCTACCATGATGAACAGTGCCCCTATACCCCTGAACTCTGAGCCAAGATGAACTATTCTTTCCTTAAGTAACTTTTGATGTACTTATTTTTATTTTTTATGTATATGAGTGTTTCTCCTGCATGTAGGTAAGGCATATCATGCAAGGCTCATGAAGGCCAGACGAGGGCGTCAGATCCCCCTGGAACTGCAGTTTTTGACAGTTAACTGCCATGTGGCTGCTGGGAACTGAATCTGGGTCCTTTGCATGAGCAGCCAGTGCTTTTAATCACTGAGTCATCTCTCCAGCCCCTTAATTGGTCTTAAAAAGGCAGAAAGTTGGGTACGGTGGGAATACAATACTATACTTGAGAAGTAGAAGCAAAGAGCATCAGGAGTTTAAAGTCATCCTTGGCTATATAATGACTGAAAGGCCAGCCTGGGCTACATGAAACACTGTCTAAAAGAAAAAAAAAGAAAGAGGCTGAGGAGGAGGAAGAGAAGAGAAGGAAGAGGAAGGCAAGAATTGTGACTGTGTTACAGCATGGATGAATTTGACAATAGATCAAGGGCGGTAAGTTAGTCACAGAGAGACAAAAGCCGAATGGATCCATTTCTATGAGACAGCTAAGGTAGACTCATAGAAGCAAGAAGAGAGTGGTGGTTGTCAGGGGCTTAGAGGGAGAAATAACAGCTGGTTGCTCCATGGGTGTAGAGTTTTAGCTGTGCCAAGATGAATTGTCTGGAGATGTGTGTACAACACGAATGTGCTTACTATTGAACTGTACACTTGAGATTGGTTACCATGGCTTCTGGGGCTTCTAGCTCAGGCTCACTCCCTCTCTATGGTACCCTGGCTTTGTATCTCTTACAGACCATCAAGCTCATGCTGTCAGGTCACACAGGCAGCCTGTGGACAGACCCGCATGCTAAGAAGCAGACGCTCCCAGCAACCACGTGATGGACTTGGGCATAAATCTCCTGAGGCCTGCCAACATATAAATAAGCTTGGAAGTGAATATTCTTCCACCCCACTGCAAGGTTTCAGTTGAAACTGCAGCCCTGAGAAGCAGTGTGGCCAAGGCCTTGGGAGCTTGCAGCATAAGTACTTAGTTGAGCTGCACCCGATGCCCACCGTGGAAGTCACACAATAAAGAATTCTTAATGTTTTAGGCTACACATTTGGAGATAATTTGTTATGTAGCAATGAGCATGCATGTGGTCAGAGGACAATTCTTAGGAGTTGGTCCTGGGGTTTGAACTCAGGTCTTCAGCTTTGGCAGCAAGCACATTACCTAGTAAGCCATCTCACTGGTCCCTTCTTTAGTCTTCACCAAGGATATGTGATACTGAACATCTCACATGCGAGTCATCTGTGTATGTTCTTGAGGTAGAAACTGCAATTTTTAAAAAACTTAATATTGGAAATGATTTACCTCACTTCTGAGTTCTAGTCATCAGAAGGGCCATTCTAGAAGGCGCCTTACAGGTTGCTGGCCACGGACGGGACAGAAAGGTCTGTGGAGATTTTCCTAGGTTTTCCTTGTGGTAAAGTCATCACAGGTATGATGATACATACCTGTAATCTCAGCACTAGGGAGGCTGGGGAAGGAGGTCAGCCTGGGGTGCATATCAAGAACCTGTCTCAAAAAGAAACAGCCAGGGCTGAGGGCATGGCTCAGTGCATACAAGTGTTTGGCATGCAAGTGTGAGAACCTGAGTTTGGATCCCCAGAGCTACATAAAAGCAGAAGCTCTAACACAAATGCCTGGAATCCTGCTGCTCCTACAGGGAGTCAGTGGGTGGAGACAGGAGAATGCTCAGAAGCTTGTGCGCCAGCTAGCCTAATGTGGAAAGTAGGAGACTGTCCAAACAAGAAGGTTAGCATTGACACTCTGTGTTGTCTCTGGGCCTCCACATTCAACGCCCACCCCACCCCCAATACCCATGCACACATAGACCATACACAAGGATAAATGGAAAAACTACCAAGCAAACCCAGAACCTCAGCCAGTCAAGCCTGGTGGTATATGTCTGTGATCTAGCACTTGACAGCTGGAAGCAGGATCAGGCGTCTGAGATCATCTTCCACTATACAGTGAGTCAGCCTGGGCTACATAAAATACAAACCAACCAGACAAATGAACAGAAAACAATAAAAAGGATCCATTGGGGGGAGTTTATAAAAAGTAGATACTTCCAGTAAGCAGTGTTCCTCCATGGCCTGTGCTTCAGCTCCTGCCTCTAGGTTCCTACCCTGTAACCCAGGAGATGTGAGCCAGGTGCTGGGCTTAAACCAAGGGCCCTGTGCACTCTACTGCTGAGCCACTTCCTCCGTCTAATGTTGATCTGCTCCCCAGAAAATGTCTTGCCTTCAGAGCAGGCCAGTCCCCCAGAAGGTTCTCATCAAGTTCAAAATGTCACATGCTGGCCTACGCCATGGAGCTGTGAACCTGGTGAAGGACCACGGGGCCTCAAAGTGCCACGTCTGGAGGTTTGGGGATTTGAGATTAATGTGGTGAACTCTGTCCAGTTTTCAAACCATACAGGCTATGCCCACTGGAAGGGCCAAGTGCTGAATTCACAGGAACTCCATAAACTGTACGAAGGTCTCAAGCTGAACAGCGTGAATAAGTGACTATGTGCTCACAGGCTACACAAGAGACAAGTCTTTCCTGGCCATGGTGGTGGACATCGTACAGGAGGTGGAGCAGCAGAATTCCCGGCTTGTGCATGTGTGTGATCCTGTGATGGGTGACAAGTGGAACGGCGAAGGCTCCATGTACGTTCCTCAGGACCTCCTGCCTGTCTATGGGGAGAAGGTGGTGCCCATCACCGACATCATTACTCCCAACCAATTTGAGGCTGAGTTGCTGAGTGGCAGAAAGATCCACAGCCAGGAAGAAGCACTCGAGGTGATGGACATACTGCACAGCCTGGGACCTGACACGGTGTTCATCACCAGCTCCGGACCTGCCTTCCCCACAGGGCAGTGACTGCCTTAGAGCCGTGACCGAAACTTGACATTTTGTTCTTTCATGAGTGTCAGGTATCAGCCGGTCTCAACCATGAAAATGTGCCACTGTGCGCTTTTTTTGTTTTTGTTTTTGTTTTCTTTTGTCTTTTTGAGACAGGGTCTCCCTGTAGCCCCAGCTGTCCTGGAACTCACTCTGTAGACCAGGCTGGCCTTGAACTCACAAAGATTCGCCTGCCTCTGCCTCCCAAGTGCTAGGATTAAAGGCGTGTGCCCGGCTGGCTTTGCTACTTTTTAAAAAGCTTGTACCATCCAGTCCCACGTTATTATAGATGAGTTGAGCACCATCTACATGGAGCAGTCCTGTCCCAGCTTGATGGAAGAAACCTTCAGTACCACAGAGTGCACGTCTTGTCCTCACATGCTGCGATTCCTGAGTACAAGAGATTGCCAGGCCTGGCCGCCAGGCTTGTGCTCAAAGCTGAGGCTCTGCTTTCTGGAGAGCTGGGACATGGAGTGGCCTCCGTTTTCCGTTTCCTGTGAGCTTCAGAGCTGGGACTGTCTGAAACACCAGCTGAAATTGCATTGTGCCTTGAGTAGGGGGGCAGAGCTCTTCGAGGGACATGGCATGCCAGAGAGTCACAAGGGGCCATGAATTCCCCCTGGAGAAGTAGACAAGGAGGGCCCCGCAGAGGAGCCACACCAACACCTATCAGTGTCGTCAGAATCTTTCAGTATCTGGGAAGAAAGATTGGAGCCTGAGACCTCTGATGGTGGAGACCTTCCTGAGCTTGGATCTGCTGGTGACCAGCAGGCGAGGTGTCAAGGCTGCTGGAGCTGGATTCGAAGCGCTTTGGGCTGGAAGCAAAAAAGCCGCCCAGAACTCTCCTCTTAGGATCCTGATACCTGGAGATACCCGCTAAGACTTGCCATTAAAGGATGATCCTCTGCTGTTCACGCCACTACAGGAACACCCATGCCTTCCCTCCAAACAAACCCAAACTGGCAGTTTTGTCTTTGCTGTCTTCTGTGCATTATTAACCTTCTCAATAAAAGTGTCCACCCCTGAAAAACAAACAAACAAACAAAAAAAAAAACAGCTTGTGCCACCACGCCTGGCTGGCTTTGTTACTTTTTAAAAAGCACGCCTTTAATCCTAGCACTTGGGAGGCAGAGGCAGGCGGATCTTTGTGAGTTCAAGGCCAGCCTGGTCTACAGAGCGACTTCCAGGACAGCTGGGACTACAGGGAGACCCTGTCTCGAAAAGACCCAAAAAAAAAAAAAAA
>VZQC01005537.1:789373-800425 GCA_009823505.1 Rhizomys pruinosus
TTTTATTTATTTCCGTATGTGTATGAATGTATTGTTTGCATGCAAGTCTGTGCACCCGTGACGTGCAATGCCGCGGAGGTCAGAAGAGGGCGTCGGACTCCCCTGGAACTGGAGTTCTGGAATTGGAGTTTCAGACGGCTCTCGGCCGCCATGTGGGTGCTGGGGATCGAACCCGGGTCCTCTGCAAGAGCGGTCGGCGCTCTTAACCGCTAGGCCATCGCTCCAGCCCTAAGTGGGACTATTTTAATCAAACCAGAACATACTCGTGGGAGAAAAGATCATGTGCCATCCTGACTCTCTGCAACATTTTTCTTTTTTAAATATAGGGAGAAAGAAAACGGTAGGAAAAGGTCAAATATATATCACAGGCAGACACACTACAGGCTTGCCTGTGCTTGCCGGGGAACTGCCGCTATTTCAGAGCTTAAAGGTTATCTAATGTGTCCTTGGGCAGAAGGGCAATGTTCATGCTGGTCCTGCTCATTCTCTTACTGTTTTCTTCCTTGTGCTTTAAACACAGGGTCTTACTTTGTAACTCAGACTAGTCTGATTCAAGATCCTATCGGCTTTGCCTCTTTCCCAGGATTACACGTGTGCATCAGTGTATTCAGCCTATCTGTACCCCATTAACTGAACAACTATGGTTTGGTTCTCAGGCATGGTGTTTGGTAGAACCCATTTTCTAACCTCCATGCAACTTATATAAAGAGAGTACCCATGGGGCCAGTTTCAAAGTGGTAAAGGGGCAGAGAGAAACAGATGATGATGATGATGATGATGATGATGATGATGATTTGGTGTTTTTGAGACAGGGTCTCCCTGTAGCCCAGCTCACTATGTAGACCAGGCTGGTCTTGAACTCACAGAGATCCTCCTGCCTCTGCCTCCCAAGTGCTGGGATCAAAAGGTGTGTACCACCACACCTGGTGAGATTAAATATTTTATTTTTTTTAATTACTTTTATTTCTTTCTATATGTGTATGAATGTACTATCTGCATGCAAGTCTGTGCACCCGTGTCGTGCAATGCCGCGGAGGTCAGAAGAGGGTGTCGGATTCCCCTGGAACTGGAGTTCTCCTGGAATTGGAGTTTCAGACGGAATCTCGGCCGCCATGTGGGTGCCGGGGATCGAACCCAGGTCCTCCGCAAGAGCGGTCGGCGCTCCTAACCGCCAGGCCATCTCTCCAGCCCCCGAGATTAAATATTTTAAAATAGCTTGAAATGGGGGCTGGAGAAATGGCTCAGCAGTTAAGAGTGCTTGCTGCTCTTCCAGAGGACTCAAGTTTCATTTCCAGCACCTACCTCAGCAGCTCACAACTGCCTTGCAATTCCATCTCCATGTGATCTCATGCCCTCTTCTGGCCTCTGTGGGCACTGCACTTATATGTGGTATATACTCACAGACACATATAAAAAAAAAACAAACTCCAGATATCTAACTAGCTAGCTAGCTGTACCTGGTAAGGTAATTTGATTATAAGCAACAGAAAGTGACGGAAGAATGTTGGGCTGTGCACTAGAGCAAAGGTCAGGCCAGGAGCCACAAGGCACCCGGGAGCTTCGGAGCATTCTTGGCAGCAGCGTAACGTGCAGGGCCAGCTGCTGTGGCTGGAATGAGAGCTCTCAGCTGCCCTCTGCTTGGGTGAAATCCAGTCAGGGAAATAGCTCCCATTGGTCTGAGACAGTCACAGGCCGAGAAGCAAAGAGGACTCACCTGGCTCAGCAGACGATACTAAAGAGCAATTGGCAGAGAAGCTGAATCGAGGCTGGGCCCTTGCACAGGCTGAGCGAGCACTGCACACTGAGCTACGTCTCTAGCCCAGAGCCTTGCAATTCTTCAGATGGAAGAGAGCAAAAAACGAAGGCTACTACCAGCACTTGTTCTAAAATCCCCTTTCCACCTCCATTTCTCTTGATTCTAAAGCTGCCCCCAGAATCGAGTTTTACATTTCTGTGAACACTTCTTGGACATTCGAGTCCTGTATACTTTTGCTTTGCAAAGGGTCACATGAGGACAGGTGACTTACACATCACCCAAGAACTTGCTAGAAATGTCGAGACTTGGACCGCACCCAGCACTGAAGAACCAATTTGCATTTCAGTGCGATCCCAGGTGATTCCGATACACTGGAGTTGGAAGATCTCTTCCTGGTGTATTCTCTGGAACTCCTCTCATCTCCTTTTTAAAGAAAATTATTTATTATTGTTGTGTGTGAACATATGGTTTATGTGTTGTGGGGGGGCACATGTACCATGGTACCTGCATGACGGTCAGGGGACAACTTGGGAGGAGTCAGTTCCCTCCTTCCACCTTTACTAGGGTTCTGAGGATTGAACTCAGGTCTCCAGGCTTGCAAACACATTCATCCCCTGAGCCCTCATTTTTTTGGTAAGGATCAGCCCATTCTCAACTGGCCTCAAGAAGTCCCTCCTCTCTAGCCAGAGGGAGGAGGCCTCTGTAATGACCTGGCTGCCTGGGGTGCAGTGAGAGAAGCACGGAGCCCTTCTTGACTAAGGATTTCTATGCTGTAAACAAGAATGAAGGAGACCAGGCTGTGACTTTGGAAAGCCCCTGTTCTAGAAGGAACTGGCCAGGCAGTCTAACAGGACACTGGGGGTTTCCTAGGGGTGCTGGGATAGTTCTCTGGACTCACCTGGCTTTTCAGTCACTTGCTTGGAAGAAGCATTTGGAGTAGTCATACCGACAGGAAAATGAAATTTTATTGGGCCACACAGAAAGTGGTACTTTGGGTGTCATCCCAAAATGGCCCACTGAAGTGTGTTAACAGTCCTGGAGTCCTTGGGGCTGCTCTGCCTTCTCAAAAATAAACAGGGAGCTAGTCCCAGGGATTCACAGGTGAATTTGGGAAAGTAGGAAACATAAAATGTTGAATGTAAACTTTCCCCCCCCTCTGGCCCCAAACTCTCTATGTAGGTGAGGATGACCTTGAACTCCTGATCCTCTTGCTGGGGCTTAAAGGTCTGTGCCACCAGACCCAGATTTATGCTGGGGATTAAAGCCAGAACTTTGTGTATGCTAGACAAGAACTCTACCAACTTAGCTACATAAGCCAGTCTTTGGATATAGACTGTTGAGAGCTCTTGAGTGTGGGTCTCAATCTGTTAGTCTCTCAACACCATCTAAACAAGGCAAGCAGCTTTCCCCCAAATCTAGCAGTCACTTGTGAGTCATTTCTCAGGAACGTGGAGGCAGCAGCTACTTAGCAGAAGGCAGCTGTGACAAGGACTGTCCATGCCTGTGGCCTCACAGCCAGGGCCGGTGACTTTGTGGGTGTGACTGCAACCAGTGACAGATTGTGGCCCTAGTGGGCATGGCTACGAGACAGCTGGAAAGGGCTCAGCTCTTAGTTAGAGTACTATTAAATACCGTTCTGTTTATGATAAGCCTTTATTGTAAGCACCCTGTTTTAATGTTTAGTTTTCCTTTAAGCTAAGATGTTGGGGCCCTTGATTTGACTCCCTGACCAACAATAGATGCTTCCCTGGTGCTCACTACCTTGAGCTAAGGACTATCCACCAAGCAGCCCCTCCTTGGCAGCCAACTGGGCAGCCGGCTGCTCTGAGCACTCTGTAGGTTTCTTCAGGCAGCTCTGTGGGAACCACAGATGCTCGATGTCCCAACACAGCTCTGGCTCCAGAAGGTGCTGTCTCAACTGTACAAAACAGCTTGTGACAATCTTTTTGTCATCATGGGTCTTGATGAAGTCTAGCAACCATTTTCATCCAGGCCAGAGAGTGATTCTTGCCCTGGGTGGCCCAGAGGAAGGTCTGTGATGGTGCAAACAGGGGTCTTCATTTTCACGAAGGACTGCTCAGATTAGACCAGATACTCCGGTCATACCCCTTTCTAGCCACATAAGCACACTGTTCTCACGTTTCTTGTCAGTGGAGAGATTCTTCTGTGCTGGGTCCTGGTGGGGTGGTATTAGTCCCAACACCCAACAAAAGGTTTCTCTTGATGGGCCCTTTTTGGGTCAGTTTTGATACTTACCTTGAGTGGAGTAGACTGAGCTGCTAACACAGAGTACGTGGCAGAATTGAAAGTGGAGAGGTCAAAGGGGTGGAGGCGGCAGCTGCGGCAACAGGCAGCAGTACAGAGTGGCTGAAGAGAAAATGAGGGGTGATGGAAGTGAAAGGGGTGGGGCAGCTAAAGCCGAGGAGAGAGGGAGCTGCTGAGCCTGGGGGCTTAGGACTCGCACACTTTAAGTCTGACAGGAGTGCTACCAAGGATCAAGAGTCATGACACTGAGCCTGAGAGCTGGAACAGTAGTTGCTATAGGAGATGAGGGTCCCAACACCTGAGGGCCAGGCCATTCAACAACTGTGACACCTGCTGCTGCTGCTGCTGCTGCTGCTGCTGCTAACAGAGAATTACAATAGCTGCCAGACCCACAGATGTTGGTGGTTAAAGCCTAGAGCAATAAGCCTCTAACCTGAGGACCTAGACCTAGCTATAAGCCAGTAGCTTTTAAAGCTTGGAGCAACAGGCCCCCAGTCCTCAAGGCTTAAAGCTGTAAGCTTCTTGACCTGCTCTTACGCCGTGGACATTACTAAAGCCAGGATTTCACCAGCAGAAAAAGAGTTTCTCTTTGCCTATTATGATTTCTATCCAGGTCGAGCGAAAGGACCCCAGCCAGGGGATTATTAACCGCTGTAGCTAGGGGCCGTGAGAAGGGCTGTCAGCCTCACAGTGGGAGCAGAAAGCACCTGGCCTGGCCTCATCTCTAGGACCGTGAGGGATCGTGCCCCGAATTGTCCAGCACAGCCACCTCTTCAGGCAGTTTCAGGGTGGAAACAAAGCCAAAATTGGTGACAGGCAAGATCTACTTGGATCCTGGCCCCTGAAGACCTGGGACGAGATCAAGGAAGAGGCCATAGTCACACACCTGGTGTTTCTGTTGCTGGTGGCAGGGAGGGCCAGCATAAGCATGACCTGAAGCCAACTGCACCTCTTTTGTCTAGAAGAGTCCTGGGCTTAGGGACACAAATGACCATGCCTATATAGAGGGACGCCTCCCCTGGTCTGGTAGCAGTACCTTCTGGCAACATGGCTGCACCCCACACTTATCCTACTTTTCAAATTCCTGTATGTACACAGAAGGAACAGCAACCTGTCACCTACTTCCTCAACTTCTGCCTTCCTGTTCAGAGAACAGTCTCCTCCTTCTATCACCCAGAAGACAACAACACATGGAGTATGCCAGCCAAAGCCCAGAGCTTCCAAACAGGGAAGATCAGAGTTTGGTTTTAGTGCCACTGAACACTTGGTGGGTAGCCAAGGAACTAATGGTTGTGAAAGCTTTCAGGAAGACTCACTGTTATGCTCCTGGAAGACGGTGATTTACATTTCTGTGACATTCTCCAGTTTCAAAAGCCGCTTATAAATGCCAAGACCTCTGAGTTTTATTTCTGACACTTGTACCTTCATAGAAAGGAACCTCTCCTTGAAAGAAAGAAAGAAAGAAAGAAAGAAAGAAAGAAAGAAAGAAAGAAAGAAAGAAAGAAAGAAAGAAAGAAAGAAAGAAAGAAAAAGAGAAAGAGAAAGAGAAAGAAAGAAAGAAAGAGACAGAGAGAGAGACTTTTAAATCAGGACACTTCAAGAAAGCAGAAGCAGAGGCTGGAGAGATTGGCTCAGCAGTTTTAGTACTTGCTGCTTTGCTGCTCTTACAGAGGACCCAAGTTCGAATCCCAGCACCCACATGGCAGGAACCACTGTTCTAATTCCAGATCCCTTCTTCTGACCTGTGGGCATTGCATGACACAGGTGCAGTTAACTACATGCAGGCATACTCATACACATAAAAGAAAAATAATAAATAAAATATTTAAAAACAAGTACGTGCTGCTCTTGCATAAGACTCAAGTTGAGTTCCCAGCACCCATGACAAGGTGATCATAACCACCAGTAACCCCAGCTCCATGGGATCTGATGCCCTCTTCTGGCCTCTGTGGGCACCTGCACACATGCACACACACACACACACACACACACACACACACTTAAAGTTTTTTTTTTTAATAAAAAATTTTTTTCTTGTGGTTTTGTTTGAGACAGTCTCCCTGTAGCCCCAGCTGGCCTGGAACTAGCCCCATCGCACAGAGATCTGCTTGCCTCTGCCTCCGGAGTGCTGGGATTAAAGGTGTGTACAACCATGCCCAGCTTAAAAATAAAATGAATCTTGCTGGGCGTGGTGGCACATGCCTTTAATCCTAGCACTCAGGAGGCAGAGGCAGGGGGATCTCTGTGAGTTCAAGGCCAGCCTGGTCTACAGAGCTATCTCCAGGCCAGCTGGGACTAAAGGGAGACCCTGTCTCAAAAATACCAACAAATAAATAAATAAATAAATAAATAAATAAATAAATAAATAAATAAAATCCTTAAAACATAAAGATAATGAATAAGCACAAGAGTTTGAGAAAAGTCCCTCACATTAGAAATGAAGGAAGGGGAGGTACAGGGAGTCGGCAACTTTCGGGTCCCCGGGATTTTTTGTTTGGGATCATATTAACCTATGGATCTGACTGAGTCCATAGACGACTGTGGTGTGTGCAGGGTGTGCTGTTCTAGCTGCTTTCTGTGGCTGGGGTAACCTTGTCTTCTTCTAGACTCAGCAAACACTTCTTTACTGCCTCTCTCATTGCTTCTCAATCTGCAGCTGTCTTGCCACCTTGTGAGGTTTTTTATGACAGTTCCACCAATGTAGAGTCTTCCCTCAGGGCTGTCTCAGGCAGCTTGCATCTGTCCTGCGGAGGATTTTGATCTATGGGGTAGATGGCCAGCTGTCATCAGAGTTCTTGGCGAACTTCATCAACACCTACACCAGGAAGAGGCTAGCTGTAGTGTGCATGAAGGAGCATGAAACCCTTCCCCATGCAGAGCTGAGGAAATACGATGGGCCTTTTCAAAAAGACTTAGCATTTTTAATTATGTTCGTGTACGCACACACGCACGCACACACATAAGTGTAAGTGCTTAAGGAAGTTACCGGGAATTGTGAACCAACTAGTGTAGTTGCTCAGAACTGAATTTGGGCTCTGGAAGAGCGATACCTGCTCCTAACCCTTGAGCCACTTCTCTGACCCCTGATGGGCCTTTTCTCTTTGTTTATTTTGGTTTGTTTTTGAGACAGGGTCTTATGTATCTCAGGCTGGCCTCACACTCACGATGCTGCTGAAGGTGACAGTAAACTTCAGATCTTCTTGCCTCCACCTCCCAAGTACTGGGATTACAGGTGTGTATTACCATGAACCCAGGACTTGGTGCGTGCTAGGCAAGGACTCTCCCAACTGAGCTACATCCTCAGGACATTTTAAATGGAAAAATCCAGGGGTGAAATAGAGTATAAATTGGTGACTGCTTTCCTAAAACTTTGTGCTTTGGGATGCTCCGTTTTCAAAATAGACACATTATTTTGATCAGAAGCAGTTATTTCGACTAGAATGTTAAAGAAAAGAAAACCCACGTCACAAGAGAAATGAGTGCCAGGAAAGGCAGAAACCTGTTCCTTCTGGCTGTTTTTTGTATGTGATAACTCAAGTGGACATGCTCCGAATAAAGTGAGGGAGGGCAAAATAAGTTGAGAGTTGTTTTGCTACAAGAGAACACTAGGTGACAATGGAAAGAGAATATGTTGTTGCAACCCAGCAACCTGGGTAAGCCTATCAGACGTAATGTTGCACAAAGGACTAAGGGTAGTATTGTTCTATTGATACGAAGTCCAAGAACAGCCAAAAGCAATCTGGAGATGAATATCTATAAGGAAGGAACCTAGGAAGCCTTCTGGGAGGCTGAGAGTGTGGGGGACAACAGTATCCTGCCCTCTCCAGGCTGGAGCCACTAGGCTAACCCCACATTTGCATAAACCACTCAGCAAAAAAAAAGTGCTGCAGGTAACTTGAACCCAGCTTTGTGGTAGGCAGTTTAGGCAGTTAATGGGCGTTGCAATGTGTGGCTGCTAACTTGGAGTCTCACCACTAATTCCTAACCCATCCCCCTCCATGCTAAAGGGAGTTTCAGTTTCACTTTTGTTGGGGGATCCCTTGTCACCAGAGCCTTGCCAGGATGTTTTGGCACTCCACTTTAAATTGCACTTCCTTGTCACTCCCTGGGTCTAGGGCCGAGCCAAGAGGCCATTGTCCCAGGGAAGAGAAAGAGCCGAGAATAAAGAGACCATTGATCAGTGTGGAAGTCGCCAAGCAGCCGTTCTTGACCTCTGCCTAGGGACAAGGGCTTTGAAAGCCAGGCTTTTTGGAGGGGAAGGTGTTTCTCAACCGGTGCATTTCCCTCCCACCAAGTCAGGTGGAAAGCTCTAGGTGTTCCGGGCACACCCAGGGCATTCACACACTCTGCACTCATGACTGCCTCAAGAGGTCTGGACAGCCGGGGACCCCACTAATCTTTAGGCACTTCCCTCTAGGGTTCCAGATCCCTGTAGGCCTACCAGTCTTCACATTTTCTGTGGGTGGTAGCCCAGAGGGGGCAAGGAAGGCTGGTTTTAATTTGCATGTGTGTGTGTGTGTGTGTGTGTGTGTGTGTGTCTGTCTGTGTCTGTGTCTGTGTCTGTGTCTGTGTTCGTCTGTGTGAGCAAGTGTAGAGCCTGGAAGCCCACTAACTATATTCACATTACCCTGAGAGATTGGTGAAAAGAAAAGCCCAAAGGCCAAGATCAGATTTGAGAGAATGGAGATGGAGAATCATCCAGAAAATGATGGGGAGGGGCAAGAGCACGTGAACGTGGATCCCATTCCAGGTCAGTCTGAGGAGGTCTGCTAACTTCCTGGAGAACTGGCCTCTTGCTTGAGACCTTGACTGCCTGGGCCCAGTGCACAGGCATGCAGGTGGTAGGTGGATTGTGGGCAGGGGGTGTTCTGTGCTCTGTGGCCTCTACATGGCATGTAGGATGCCCAGGATTTCTCATGGGCTTGAGAGATGGGACCGAGCAGGTGCCAAAGAACTCTGGCCTGAGATGAGAACCAACACGCTGCCACAGGCAAAGAATGTGATGCCAGAAGCAAAGACTGGAATCTGGGTGCTGGCCAGGCATGCACCAGCCCCACAAGGCCTGTGTGCAAATCAGGAAAGGGTTGCTCTGACTCATGCGCACAGTCCCAGGGGCTCATGATTTGGCTGGCAAAGTACTGGCTAGAGTTCAGCTTCTCACCGGGAGCCTGCGTGCAGAGCATAACCCAGTTAGTGATGACTCTCGTTTCCCAACATCACTGCAGAAAGCAAAACCATCCAAATGTCTTAGGAGTCTTCAGTCCAGGAAGCTGTCAGAGACCCCGAGGCTCCTGCTTTCTGTCCACTTCCTAGTAGTCATGTTTCCCCTCCGGCCACCCTCCCAGCCCCGCCACAAGCCCAGGTACCATCTTAAAGGGATGGAGGAGGATGGGGAGGTGGGACTTGGAACTCTGAGCTTCTCTGCCCTAAACCACATAGTGACTAAACCATCCGAGTCTCATTTAGATCCCCAGGCTCCACGCTCTACTCCACAGCTGACTAGAGACAAGCTTGGAAAGAGATCTATGATTTTTTTTTTTTTTTAAAGAGAGACGTTTCATTTTCTTTACACATCCAAGCATCGGGCAAATAATGCTGCCAGTCTCTTCCCTCCTGCTGCCTAGCTTGAGAGGCTTCGGCACCTCGTACAGGCAGGTGACTGTTGCTATAACCATCCTGGCAGGAGTGAAGACACTCCAGAGAGAGACATTTGTGCCTCTTCTTTAAGCTATCAGAAGATTGAAACAATGGACCCTAAGAAATTGACATTTTCCCAGGAATCTCCCACTGGGAAAAGGGAAAGCCCTAGGCCCGCTGCCAGCCAAGCAGGGCCTGTCTCCTGGAAAGATATTTCATCCATCTCTGACAACATGTCAACCCGCCTTGCAGGACAGACCTGGAATTGAGGCCGTGATGCATTGATGACGGACGGACTACACTTGACCAAGACTGCTTAGTGAAGCAAACCTCTTTGCCTCCTACATAAACATAGACCTGATGTCAGGGCTCCGATGATGGGCTTGGGGAGGGGGCTGTCACTGCACCTCTTTATTTGTTCCTCTTCCCAATGTGGCCACACTGAATAAAATCTCTCTTTGGTTTTCACTGTTACTGATCTGTTTAGTCAGCCTATTGAGGACGGGTGGCCAAGCTTGGCTCGGTAGGACTGACTGCCAGGGCCCTAACTCTGGTAAGATTTACCCTGAAACTGCCCTGGACACACAGATGTCTGGTCTGGCTGAGTTGTCTGTCCTAGCTCTGGTCCATCAAATGAAGGGTTAAAGGTAGACAGAGAGGTAGGACAGAGGTTCCTGTGGGCTGAGGCATTACAAGTCAGAAGAATCTAATTTGAGCCCAGAGGGCAAGTGAATTTCAGAGGAAAAGAGTAAGCCTTCTAGACAGGAGGCATATATATTAATTATCTATTGCTGTCTAACAAATCACTTCCAAACTGCAGCTGTTTCAAACATAAATAAACACGCCTACCATCCTTTGTTTGGGACGGGAACCTGAAAGGGACTTGGCTGGATGTTCGTGGCTCCCGGCATCTCAGGAGCTTGTGGTCAGGCTGTGGGCTGAGCTGTGTCAAGTGAAGACCTGAATGGGGCTGGGTCTGCTTCCAGCATGGCTAAGCTCACTGATGTGGAGTAGCTAAATGTCTCCAAATGTGGCAGCTGGCCTCCATCCACAGGTGACCCAAGAGGGAACAGTGTGAAGTCGCAGTGACTTAAGTGAGCTAGCTTTGAAGTCACACTCTATCATTCAGTTGTCCCCTCCTGATTTCAAGAACCAGCCCTGCACATGTATACATGGATGCCAAAAGCTGGGGAACCCTGAGGGGCACCGGCAGAGACAGGCTCCCTCTTTTGAGGTACCTTTAGACTACAGGCAGAGGCAGGCAGATCTCTGTGAGTTCAAGGCCAGCCTGGTCTACAGAGCGAGTTCCAGGACAGCTGGTACTACAGGGAGACCCTGTCTCAAAAAGACAAAAAAAAAAAAAAAAGAAGACCTAAGAGGGAGGTTTATAGCCC